>MCJB01018905.1:0-114651 GCA_002018475.1 Nicotiana obtusifolia | reverse complement strand
GAGGGAGGGGGGAGGGGGGAGGGGGTGGAGTTTATTGATTATATTTGATACATTATGAGACATTTGGCCTGTAAAAACTTGATCTTATTCTCTCTTTTCTTATTATGTATATATGTTTTCTCTCTTTCTCTCATTATGTATATTCATTCTATCTTTAGTAGTTTTTGCTTATTAGCTTCTTTATTTTTGTTTCTTTATTAGTATTTATTTGATTTAGTAGCTTCTTTTTATGTTTTAGTAGATAATAAGTGTCACAACCCAATTTGTCACGGCCCAAAATCTACTATAGGTCGTGATGGCGCCTAACGTCGCTGTCAGGCAAGCCAACAGTGATTGATCAACTTAATTCCTAATTCTTATTACTTTGGAAATCATAATCTCCACTAATTAAATAGTATAAGATAGAATTTACAGGGTAAATGATAATATTACGTGAACTACAATAATGAACCACCCGCAGGAACCCCTAAAACTTGGTGTCACAAGTGCATGAGCATCAACTAGGAGATATAATAAAATACAACATTTTTCTAGAATACGAACTAGACAAGAAAATATAAATAACTCTAATGGAGACTCTGCAGGTTGCAGATAGTAACATGGAATGCAGCTCGCGGTGAAGTCCCCGCAATAGCTTCTCCTTTGCGCTCAAAAGACCACCAGACATATATGTACCTGCACAATAAGTGCAGCAAGTGTAGCATGAGTATGTAAATCAACGCATACCCAATAAGTATCTAGCCTAACCCCAGAGAAGTAGTGACGAGGGGTCGACATCGACACTTACTAGTGGTCCAATAAGAAATATACAGAAAAAGTAAATAGATGTGAGTCAGAGTAAATAAACGAAATAACAAGTATAAATACGTGGTAAAATTCTCCTCTAATCAATAACTCAAGCTCTTAGCTAGTAGTTACCTCTTCAATCAGAGTATATATATAATGGACCTCACCAAATAGGTCGTCACAGTTCGAATCGGGAAAACTCACAGATATACTGGCTTCTTGTCAATTATTACGCACGATTTCATAAGAGTATCTTATAGAAATGCCGAGGCGTACGGCCCGATCCCATCATAATATGTGTACTGCCGAGGGTCGAATGACACAAACCATAGATACATCTATTTTATTGCCGAGGCGAATGGCCCGCTCCCATGAGAGTGTGATATATAATCCTGCTGAGACGAACGGCCCAATCCCATCATAATGTGCACACTGCCGAGGGTTGAACGACACGAACCATAGATGTATCTATTATACTACCGAGGCGAACGGCCCGATCCCATTAGAATAAGAAGCTTTAACGGGTCCTTGACCCCACTCACGAATAGACCTATGAGTTATAAATTTTTAATGGAAATTTTTTGATGAAAACGCATAACACGAGAGAAATTCGTAAGAGGAGTATAATTATTTCGTGGGTAATCATGAAGCCCGTCGAATCTCTACAATAGAAAGTCTATCACTCTACACAAGTCTAGTCTCAAGTCACAACGTAAAAACGAAGAAATTTAATTGGTAAGAGACAACTCAAATAGTACAATTATAGCATGGTGGGAACCTAAGTGTACCCGGACATAACATGAATCTAGCTACGTACGGACTCTCGTCACCTCGTGTGTACGTAGCCCCCGCAACAAGTAGCACATCAAATACTTATCCTAGGGGTAGTTTCCCCCTTACAGAGTTAGACAGGAGACTTACCTCGCTCCAAAGTTCCATAACCGGCTCCAAAGCCTCTCTAACACCTCAAACCGATGCCCGTCGATCCAAAACTAGTCAAACAATGTGTAAACCAATCAAAATATACTCTAATATTAATAATTAATCAATTTAAACAATTCCCAACTCCGCTCGATAAGTCGATAAAGTCAACCGTCGAGCCCACGTGCCCGGATTCCGAAAACCTTTGAAGATAAACTTTACCCATGACGACACGAACTCAAATATATGATTTATTTCAAATTCCTTGTCCAATTTGGTGGTCAAAATCCAAAAAAACCAAATTCAAGGTTTTCTACCAAAATCCCACAATTTCTACTAATTTCTATGTTTAAATCCATGTATAATTCATGTATTTAGGTCGCAATGTGAAGAAATCACTTACCTAGTGATGGGTGACGAAGAAGCTCCCACAAAATCGCCCCAAGCTCGGCTCCCACGGAAGATTTGAGATAGAATGAGCCAAAACCTGTCTTTGCAAACTTATACACTGCCTAGACGACCTTCATCGCGAACGCGGCACTGCCCTAACGTTCGCGAAGCTCAACAAACTCAGGACCCAAACTCTTCTTCACGAATGCGAGGTTGGTTTCGCGAATGCGATGCTTCACCAGGCTGCTCTATCGTGAACGCGTCCTCTCCATCTCGGACGTGAAGACCAATCTCCCCCAGGCCAGCTTTCCCTTTCGCGAACGCGATGCCCCAATTGCGAACGCGTAGCTCTGCCCCTCGAACCTTCGCGAACGTGTGCCCTCAGTCGCGAACGCGAAGCACAAATATCCAGCAGCCGAAAATCCTCCCTCGCGAACATGATTACCCTCTACGCAATCGCGATGAACAACACCAGAATCAACAACAACAACAACAAATATGGAGAAATATTACGAAACCATCCCGAAACACACCCAAGCCCCCGGGGACCTCGTCCAATCATACCAACCAGTCCCAATACATGACACGAACTTGCTCGAGGCCTCAAATCACATCAAACAACATCAAAACTACAAATCGACAATCGAAACCTTTCTTTCAACTTTCAAACTTCCAATCTTCAACGAATGCGTTCGATTCATACTTAAACATTTTGGAATGACGCCAAACTTTACGCACAAGTTATAAATCACAATACGAACCTATTCTAAGGCTCGCAATCCTAAACATACATCGATAACGTTAAAATCCATTTTAAGTCAAACTTAAGAAATTTTTATACTTTCAAAATGCCAACTTTCCATAATAAGCGTCGAAATACTCCCGGACCACCCGATACTCAACCCGAACATACGCCAAAGTCCGAAATCATCATACAAACCTATTGGAACCTTCAAATCCCGATTCCGAGGTCATTTAATCAAAAGTCAAATCTTAGTCAATTCTTCCAACTTGAAGCTTTCGAAATTAGAATTTTTTTCCATCCGCATCAACTCTGACATTCCCGAAATTCAATTCCGACCACACGTACAAGTCATAATACCTGAAATGAAGCTACTCAAGGCCTCAAACCACCGAACGACGAGCTAGAGCTTAAAACGACCGATTGGGTCGTTACATTCTCCCCACTTAAACATACGTTTGTCCTCGAATGTGCTAAGAATTGCTCCAGAGTTGTTCAGAATCACTGTTTAACAACTCGTGCACCTACCCGTGTCACCACAACCCATGTGAGCACGATAGCTCGAGCCTGACTGAAGATCCTTCCGATAACCTTAGCTAACAAGCTTAAGAACCAAATTCCAACATCTGGAATTTTCCACGAGACACCATTCTAGCATACGAACACCGCATCAATCACCGGACACTGTACCCAACATGACCATGCTCCTCCGCTAAAATCACACCATGTACCACATAATTCACTTGACCATTATAGCATCCTCCGACCATAATAGCTGGCATTTCACGAATCCTAGTGCCCGCAATACCCCTCATAACACATATAAGCCCTATTCCAACCCTCGCAATACTGCCACAATGGAAGAGATATGTAGAAACTAATAACCACCTGCGGAATCAACAAAATCATGGAGTCTCTCCTCCTGACAAGAACCATTACCTCGTTCTAAACTGAATGACGATGTTTGCTCTTTAATATACCCTACATAACTTCGATCGCACTGATCTCAGGTCCAATAATATTACCTCACCTAGTACAAGCTATTCGGGCAATAAGCCACCTCAAACACCATCTAAGATCTTATGCAGCACCATCAAAGCGCCAACAAGCTACCACTCGAATAACTTATAAGGAAGAAGGAACTCTGACAGGGAATTACCCAGCCCGCTTAACGAATAAAACAGCCGAATAGATGTTATGAACCTACCTCA
The DNA here is from genome assembly GCA_002018475.1 of Nicotiana obtusifolia. NCBI lineage: Eukaryota > Viridiplantae > Streptophyta > Magnoliopsida > Solanales > Solanaceae > Nicotiana > Nicotiana obtusifolia. The sequence goes on along the minus strand of MCJB01018905.1, from coordinate 110,601 downwards.
AGGATGAAAAACAAGGCACACAAAAATAAGTGTAAGGAACTATGCTCAACATCTCACTGTTACGGCGTGCAACCCGATCCAATATGATACTGTTGCGGCGTTCAACCCGATCCAAACATGACAATGTTGTGGCATGCAACCCGATGCACACAACATGCCATTGGCGGCATTCCACCCAATCCAAACAATATACCCGTTGCAGTGTGCCACCCAATCCGCACATAACAATCAAGAAGAAAACATACACCAAATCGTAACGCTTATACTTATGCCCGAATATCAACCACAAGCACGCCAAGTGCATAATACAAATCCTAGGGAGACGGATAGCACCATACGCTACGAAACCCACGCACAAATAAGGTGCGATAATGATCTGCATCTCGAGAGCCATCCTGCTCACATAACACCACAAGCTACACAAGACCTTAACATATGTGCGAATAATCAAGCCGTCTCACAACCCACATAACACAATAGAGATTACCCGGAATAGCTGACAACGGGAATAACATCCAATGCCCGACGACTCCTTCGTAAGCAATGCTATAACGAATGAACACATCCAACCTGACGTAGAGCACATATTCACATTAGACCCATGAACGGACCTCAAACCGATTCTGATCATACCATACTGGGCCTATAACCTTCAAGGATCCACAATGACCCTATTCATGACACACACGAGCAACTGTCCAATCCGCAACAAACTCCCATAGTTTTTTTTTTTTTAATGCAGTAGGGCTAATTTTCATAAATATATAATAATAGAAAGTACAATGATGGAGGGGGGCATCAACCTGACCTCCATATAGGGAAGATGTACATCCTTGATCACCCACATTTGGTGACCAACTGTACCTAGATAGCTAAGGTGAGTTAGACCTATAGTGATGTAATGGCTGTCGATCTTATAACATGGATCGACAGTCATATATACAAAAACAGTGAGTGTTGAATCTAGGTCAACTGTACAAAATTTAGATGTTCCTAAATCTATTAATGGAATGATTTGAAGTAGAGTCCATCTTATAAACTTGATTCTACTTCTAACACAATACAAAAGTCTTCCAAAAATGTGCTATATGACGAAGAGTAGTATTCTTCAATTTTGCTTTGACTATGACTAGGAAAGCAAGATTGAAGATTACTGGTAGAGTGCATCCATGTGGCTGTGGAGTGGTGGTTTATTGCATAACATTGATCCAGAACATACATTCCATACAATATTAACGCACTCCTATAGTTCACAACCAAAGAAATAGAGCACCTTCCAGGCATAAACTCTCACATTAATGATAGTACCAAAATCTCCATACTTGGTTCCAGTTATAACCATCAAGTGGTTAACATGCCACGCTTATACAATCCCCCCTTGAGGTACACTCCCATGACCATTCCGCACTAGGTAGCAAAGTATGAACCTCTATACCACCAACCGTACTAATTCGGTAAAGCAATCAGGAATCTGCAAATCAATACACAAAGCCTCTTACACAGAATGCCATCCTCAGGTGACACTAAAGAAAATGCCAGCTTACTCTGAACATCTGAATTCTCCCCTGCTCATCCGAGCTTGTGACATTCCTGTCAACATCAAACTGCAACCTTGATCCTCCACTTTCAATTCCTCCGCTCACTATACCTATCAAAATTCATCATAACCCCTGAACTACTAGTAGAATAAGAACTCCATTGGCTAGGAACCTTTCACTTAACTCATTTCAAAAGAACCATTGCCACACGCAACTAAATTCCCAAACCGTAAAAAATACAAACCTCAAGTCGTGATATAAACAGCCATGACTCTTCCGGAGTCCATTTACGCCACAAGGCCATTTGAAACAAATACCTCCCAAATTAATCAAGTTATGGTGGCTGTCAAGCCCGCACGCACAACCACAAACCACAAGTATAACTTCACACACCGAATGAACTGATCATTGCCATAATCATGCTGATTCAACCATTACTAACCGAACCAACTTCTTCTAATTCACTGTTACCTTGCCTTAGAAATAATAGTAGCACCATTCAAGAATCATAATGAAACTCAACAACACTCCTCCCGAGTGACCCACTTCACGAGACACATCGTCTCAATACCTATGAACCATCTCATACTTTCCTCAGGCGCACCATATCATCTCCAACTAATACACCCATTCTGAAAGACCTTCCGCGAATCCAAAAATATTTCTCCCATTTTTCCAATACTTCCCCACAGACCCTATGATAATATAGAAAGTTCCCCAAGTATTCTTCACACTCTACTGTAAAATCCCGGTCTCCAGCCACGTAACGAACCCATTAGAACCACTTTTGAGAGTCACCCACTCTGACTTGGTCCCGAATATAAGCCAAACTCTAGTGCGCTGTCAGGATATGATCACTCCCAAAGAAACAACCGGATGAATTATTTTTCCTTATAGACACATCTACGAGAAGCATAAACTCTGTGTATTCCCCAAAATCAACGCATGGATCGATAAGGCGAAATATAACACACATACATCAAATCCTTTGCTCGAATTACCCCTAATGTTTTCTTTTCTTAGTCATAAATAATCTACCAATGCACCGATAACCAGAAGCTGCATAAGAAGACAACCACGTGATCATATCGTAGACGGTGGGCTCCCCCACTTAGCTTTAAGCTACAATCACATAAATCTAGAACCCACAAGGATTCCTCCTTCTCAATCACCATGATCATGAACCGTTAATTCGCAAAATTCTCGAAACCTCCTGTTAAACTTTCATAGAACATCCTGAATTATCAGCCACAATTGCCTGTTCGACTTCCCGCTGGATCGTAAGTATAACTCTTCGTAGAAGCTTCATTAGAATCACGCAACCGCCAACCTGCTCAAAGGAGATAGCCCACATGTGGAATTCCATACCAACATCTCCCAACGATGCTGCACGGGGTACAACTACCATGAAATCAGTGAACCCTCCTGAGCCCATGCTCGCCCACCAGCTGTACAAGTATGTTCATTCCCCATTGAAATCAACTGAAAGTCCGACAATACATTCCAAACTCGAAGTCACGTTTCACACCTCTTCATTTCCAGCAAACTCCCCTCTGCCATAATCAGGCTTCCTCCATCCAGCGGCCACCATCTCAAATGAAATGCATAGGCTTAGTCATTATCCACACATGATTCCGAAATCACTCTAAACTTTCCTCAAGTCAAGTGGCTTTACTACCACAGAATCCATATGCTACTCTACCACTCCCACTTCGATTAAACCACCTCCTTTAAGATACTTCTCGACCTCTACTCTCATACTTGACCTGCTAGTAATTTGACCACCACAAGACATCCCGCCATGTCCTTCCTCATCCTTCGCTGCCCAAATGTTGCCTCAAATAAAAATCCTTCTTTATAGCACCTGAACTAATATAAATTGCTACTAACTCTAAGCCTCATTGAAGATCATCTTTCTTAAGCCATCAGCTTTTGAACACCGGTTCGATTCAGAAATCGCTACACACCGCCATCTCTGAAACCACTTCTTAGACATTATCTCACCACACCCTACCCCGAAGGAAATTTAAAGACAACCATAACACCGGCGAACCTTAATACATTCAAACAAGGACTATGACACCATATCATAAATGAAAATTTCCACCACGCTCGAAAATATCAAGTCTCGTTACTCCATCAACCAAAACCTGAACATCCATAGTCCGATTGACCTTCCTTCGCTAGAATTAGATGTCGAACCTCTAAACCATGAATCGAGAAATCCTCCTTTCGAGTCATTCACTGCCGCGATCCATACATAAGCACCCTACCTTACACCAACACTGTGCGATAACAACGCATGAACATCATAGAAACCTGTGCATAGCCTCAAAACCATAGGGAATACAGATACTGAGCCGAAACCACAGAACATCCTTCTGCAAGGAGACGATAATAGCCCACCTGAACATGCCGAGAAAAACATCCTGCACCACGTCTGCGGTACCACTACAACTCATCGACGCCGAATTAATAACAAGCGCTTCATGTTGCATAAGATTGAGTATGAAGGAAATAAAGTCATAAGCCTCAAAGGAATCAAATTGCATGATGAGGAATCAAGAAGGGAAGTGCTCCTAACAGTCCTGTAGCCTCTCGAAGATAAGTACAGACGTCTCTGTACCGATCCGCAAGACTCTAATAGACTTGCTCATGAGTCGTGAGACCCAAGTGAACCTAACGCTCTGATACCAAGCTGTCACGACCCAAAATCCACTATAGGTCGTGATGGTGCCTAACGCCGCCATCAGGAAAACAACAATGATTGATCAACTTAATTACTCTTTCATATAAATTTAGAAATCATAATTTCCATTAATTAAATAGAATAAGATAGAATTTACAGGGTAAAATGATAATATTACATGAACTACAATAATGAACAACACGTAGGAACCCCCAAAACTTGGTGTCACAAGTGCATGAGCATCAACTAGGAGATATAATAAAATACAACATCTAGGAATACAAATTAGATAGGAAAATATAAATAACTCTGATGGAGACTCTGCAGGCTGCGGATCGTAACATGGAATGCAGCTCTCGGTAAATTCCCCGCAATAGCCGTGCCGTTTTGCCCAAAAGACCACCAGACATATATGTAGCTGCACAATAAGTGCAGCAAGTGTATGTAATTCAGTGCGTACCCAGTAAGTATCTAGCCTAACTCCAGAGAAGTAGTGACGAGGGGTCGACATCGACACTTACTAGTGGTCCAATAAGACAGATACAGTAGAAGTAAACAAATGTGAGTCAGAGTACATAAACGAAATAACAAGTATAACTACGTGGTAAAATTCTCCTCTCAGCAACAACTCAAGCTCTCAGATAGTAGTTACCTCCTCAATCGAAGTATACATATAATGTGCCTCACCAGATAGGTCGTCAGAGTTCAAATCAAAAACTCAAAGATACAGTGGCTTCTTGTCAATTATTACGCACGATTTCATAAGAGTATCTTATAAAAATGCCGAGGCATACGGCCCGATCCCATCATAATATGTGCACTGCCGAGGGTCGAATGACACGAACCATAGATACATCTATTTTATTGCAGAGGCGAATGGCCCGCTCCCATGAGAGTGTGATATATAATCCTGCCGAGACGAACGGCCCAATCCCATCATAATGTGCACACTACCGAGGGTCGAACGACACGAACCATAGGTGTATCTATTATACTACCGAGGCGAACGGCCCGATCCCATTAAAATAAGAAGCTTTAACAAGTCCTTGACCCCACTCACGAATAGACCTATGAGTTATAAATTTTTAATGGAAACCTTTTGATGAAAACGCATAACACGAGAGAAATTCGTAAGAGGAGTATAATTATTTCGTGGGTAATCATGAAGCCTGTCGAATCTCTACAATAGCAAGTCTATCACTCTACACAAGTCTAGTCTCAAGTCGTAACGTAAAAACGAAGGAATTTAATTGGTAAGAGACAACTCAAATAGTACAGTTATAGCATGCAAGAACCTAAGTGTACCCGGACATAACATGAATCTAGCTACGTACGGACTCTCGTCACCTCGTGTGTATGTATCCCCCGCAACAAGTAGCACATCAAATACTTATCCTAGGGGTATTTTCCCCCTTACAGAGTTAGACAGGAGACTTACCTCGCTCCAAAGTTCCATAACCGGCTCCAAAGCCTCTCTAACACCTCAAACCGATGCCCGTCGATCCAAAACTAGTCAAACAATGTGCAAACCAATCAAAATATACTCTAATACCCATAATTAATCTTTCTAAACAATTTCCAACTCCGCTTTAAAAGTCGATAAAGTCAACCCTTGGGCCCACGTACCCGGATTCCGAAAAAGTTTGAAGATAAACTTTACCCATGACTTCACGAACTCAAATATATGATTTATTTCAAATTCCATGTCCAATTTCGTGATCAAAATCCAAAAATACCAAATTCTAGGTTTTATACCAAAATCCTACAATTTCTACTAATTTCCATGTTCAAATCCATGTTTAATTCATGTATTTAACTCACAATGTGAAGATATCACTTACCTAGTGATGGGTGACGAAGAAGCTCCTAATAAATCGCCCCAAGCTCGGCTCCCATGGAATATTTGAGATAGAATGAGCCAAAACCCTTTTTTGCAAACTTATACACTGCCCAGGCGACCTTCATTGCGAATCCGGCACTGCCCTCGCGTTTGCGAAGCTCAACAAGATCAGGACCCAAACTCCTCTTTGCGAACGCGAGGTTGGCTTCGCGAATGCGATGCTTCACCAAGCTGCTCTATCGCGTTGACGTCCTCACATCGCAGACGCAAAGACCAATCTCCCCTAGGCCAGCTTTCTCTTTTGCTAATGCGATGCCCTAATCGCAAACGCGTAGCTTTGCCCCTCGAACCTTCGCCAACGCGTGCCCTCAGTCGCGAATGCGAAGCACAAATATCCAGCAGCCAAAACTCCTTCCTTGCGAACACGATTACCCCTATGCATTTGCGCTTAACAACACCAGAACCAGCAATAGCAGCAGCAAAACATGGAGAAATGTTCCGAAACCATCCCGAAATACACCCGAGCCCCGCGGGACCCTGTCCAATAATCATACCAACTAGTCCCAATACATGACACAAACCTGCTCGATGCCTCAAATCACATCAAAACTACGAATCGACAATCGAAACCTTTCTTTTAACTTTCAACTTCCAAACTTCAACGAACGCACCCGATTCATACTTAAACATTCCGGAATGACGCCAAACTTTACGCATAAGTTATAAATCACAATACTAACCTATTCCAAGGCTCAGAATCCCAAAGGACATCGATAACATGAAAATCCACTTCAAGTCAAACTTAAGAAATTCTTAAACTTTCAAAATGCCAAATTTCCATAATAAGCGCCGAAATACTCCCGGACCACCCAATACTCAACCCGAACATACGCCCAAGTCCGAAATTATTATACTACATATTGAAGCCTTCAAATCCCGATGCTGAGGTCATTTACTCAAAAGTCAAATCTTAGTTAATTCTTCCAACTTGAAGCTTCTGAAATTAGAATTTGTTTTCCATCCGCATCAACTCTAAACTTCCCGAAATTCAATTCTGACCACACTTACAAGTCATAATACCTGAAGTGAAGCTACTCAAGGCCTCAAACCGCCAAGCTACACGTTAGAGCTTAAAACGACCGATGAACTATCAAAATTAGCTGAACAAGAATTGAACCCAAAAGTAGTGATGCTAAACTAATAAAACTAAAAAGAAAATAAATAATGAACTCTGAACAAAGGAAGATTAGATTTTTATTTTATCAATGTAAGGCAAACGATCCAGGGTTATGGGCTATCTAACATTCCTATTGTATTCTTCAATTGAATTGACTAATTGATTCATCTAGTTCATATTGACAGGGTTAATATTGCTCATAAGAATTTGTCGAGTTCTTACTTGCCTATTCAAGCAAACCTAACGCGTATATGTCTATGGAATTAGAACTAACATGAACGCATTTATAATTCCTGTACATCAACCAAGCAAGGCAATTAGGTATATGTCTATCATAACTGCGAATCCGTTCTCCGATACCCAGGTTCAAGAACTTTCTCTACTCAATCTTATGTGCAATCTAGAATTCTCACTTTCGAGTTTAATTCTAGATTCGAGATAGTATTTAATTGGTGATCAAACAATTAATTAATTAAGCGCAAGATTGAATAAATAAACTAATATGATAAATCAAGAAAGCAAAATTAATATACAAACAACAATATTCATGAAAGAACCACAACCCTAGAACGTGAAGTTTAGCTCCACATAGACATGGTAGCCAAACAACAAATCATACAAAGAAACATACAAATTACTAAATTTGGCAGAAAAAAGATGGAACCTGATGAATTCCGACATCCACACCCCTGTTATATGAGTTGGGGCGTGTAGGGCCGAAATAACGTTATCACGAGCAAACTAGGAAAAGTCCAACCTCCAGCGTCCAGGGCAGTGCCTCGTGCTGGCCCTAGCGCATAAACCAGAAGCTTTTTGCAATTTCAATATCTGCTGCCAATTTACTTTCCTCCAAAGGGGCTTTTGCCTAACCTTTCTTTTTCGATGTCTTATTTAGTTTGTTGCTTCAATTTACTTGGAAGATATCAACTAAACTCCAATGCCACATAATCAAGTCTACGTTACATCATCCAAGATGTCATCAAAACACTTTCATTCTTTATTACACTTAGTTTCCTCCACATTGAATGATTTTGGTCTGCAACAAAAAGAATCTATTTAATATTAATTCACCATATACTCCAAATTTGTCATTTTGTTTAAAATCCATCTCCAATATACCTACATTATCCATTACACCCAAATAAGTATAAAACTCTATAATCAAAGTAAGTTGGGCGTATTCAATATCAAATATAACCAAAAAGTGGCAAAAATGCGAGTAAATTAATATCGAAACATATAAAAATATGCCCAACATAACAAGCCAACAGTGAATTAGCCATATATTTATTTCTTTTTAATAATTTCAAAGTATTGAATTATTTATTTATTTATTAAGTAAATAAAAGTGAAAAATTTAATAAAGTAAAGCGTAAACTAATAAAAGAGCAAATATGATGAAATAAATACTCAAAAGTCATAAAGTGTCTACTAGCATGTTCCCAAGACCCGGTGTCACAAGTGTATGAGCAACTAGTAGAATATACAAACCACCTAAGCTACTATCTGAGAGTGAGATAGACAGAAAGTAAATACAAAAGAGAGAGACTGCGGGTGCTGCAGAACGGACTCAGAGAGCAGCTCACCACTAAGCCTACGGATAACAGGGGTGCGCGCCTGAATGGACACCAGATGCACCTTCCTTAGATCCTGCACAATTAGTGCAAAAGTGCAGCGTGAGTACATAAACAACATATACCCAGTAAGTATCCAATCTTACCTCGAAGAAGTAGTGACGAGGGGTCGACATCTACACTTACTATGGGCCGGCAAATAAATACAGAAATTCCAAATAGGCATGGAATATCTGAATAAATGATTCTTTAACTGATAGTAAATTCCAAAGTCTCCAACTAACACTTACTAGTTCCAGATCAATTTAGGTCATTAAATAGATTATAACCTCTTAATCCATAAAATAATATCAAGTCTAATCGGGCTTCGAGTATTATCACGCACGATCTATGCCGAGGTTGTACGGCCTGATCGAAAATACTGTGTGCACTGCCGAGTGTCGAACGACACAAACCATAGACGCATCTATTATACTGCCGAGGATAACAGCCTGCTCCCATGAGAGTAGAGAAATATACCTCGCTCGCGGAAGTACTTACGACGCGAGAGGACATGGATTTCTCAGAGTTATTACGTATTTCCTCAATTCTTCCCAAAAATAAGAAATTTAAATTTAAAATTTGCAAATTTAAAATCCCTAGCCTCAGTTCTATTCAAAACAATTAATATACATAATAAACACAATGGTACAATTAAGGCATGATGTGGATTTAAGAGTACACAGATATATCATGGAATATAGCTACGCACGGACTCTCATCACCTAGTGCGTATATAGCTCCCCACACAAGTAATACACAACAAGATACACCTAAGGGGATGAGTTCCCTCTTACAAGGTTAGGCAAGAGACTTACCTCGTTCTCAAGCTCACTTCCAGTCCACAAATCCGCTCTAAATCCTCAACTTTGCGCCAAACAACCCGAAACTAGCCAAATATTATATAAATTAATCAGTATATACTCACAAGTTCATAATTTAACTATTAGAGTAATTATCCAACCCAAATTGGAAGATCCCTAAAATTCAACACCGGGCCCACGTGCCCGGATTCCTGAAATTTTTGAAGATAATTGTTACCCGTAACCTCACGAACTCAAATATATAATTTTCAACCAATTTCAAAATCATTTTCGTGGTTAAATCTCATTTTTATCAAAACTTAGGATTTTCAACTAAACCCACAATTTCTACACTTTAAGTGCTAAGAATCTACCCATTAATGCATGTATTAAACTCATCATATATAGAAATTACTTATCTCAAAGTACTAGGTGAAAACCCCTCTTCAAAGAGCTCCAAAATTGCTGAAGAGATGAAAGAAATAAGCCAAAATAGCCTAAGTCTTGACTTAAATGAACCTCATTGCCTTTAGTGATTTCGCACCTGTGACTCCACTGTTGCACCTGCGGCTCCGTTCTACGGACAAACTATCACAGGTTCGGTCCATGCCCAGGTCTGCCTCCATCGCTTCTGTGAGCAAAGCTTCACTTCTGTGAGCCTGCTTCTGAGGCACATGCGCCGCACCTGCGAACCCTCCCACTTCTGCGATTGACTCCCACGCACCTGCGCCTTCACTGTTGCGGTTCCTGCCTAGCTTCTTCGACAATAGGGGAGTCCACGCCAGGCCGCATCTGCAGCCAAAAGCTCGCACCTGTGGCCAAAATCTCGCAGGTGCGGATGCACCAGAACTGGTGCACCAACAGTTCTTCATGCAAATTTCGAGCCCGATTCCAATCCGTTCTGCGTCCAGGGCCCTCGGGACCCCATCCAATAAAACTCGCACATCCAACAACATAATATGGACCCGCTTGCATGCTCGAAATGCCAATATAACATCTAGAAATACGAATCAGACGTCAAAAAGCATGAGTCAAATTATGAAACTCAAGAATTTCTAGAAGTACTTCTGCGCGTCCGATTCCTATCAAATCAACTCGGAATGATGCCGAATTTTGCGGGCAAGTCACAAATCACCACCAAAAATATTCCCATGCTCAGAATCCCAATGGGACCTCGATAACACCAAATCCTACCTTAAACCAAATTTAAAGAACTTGAAAACCTTTAATGCGCCAACTTTCAATATTAAGCGCCGAAATGCTCCCGGGTCATCCAAAACCTGATCCAAACATACACCCGAGTCCAACATCATCATATGAACCTATTGGGACTATCAAATCCTGGTTCAGAGGTCGTTTACTCATAACGTTGACTCAAGCCAAACTTAACCATTTTAAGCCAATATTAAGGAACTAAGTGTTCCGATTTCAACCCGAACCCTTCCAAACCCGAACTAACCATCCCCGCAAGTCATAAAATAGTAAAAGTACATGCAGGGAGTCTTATTTAGGGGAATGAGGATCTAGAAAGAAAAACAACCGGTGGGGTCGCTACAATCTCCACCTCTTAAATAAACGTTCGTCCTCGAACGAGTTTAGAATCATACCTGGAGTGCCGAATAAGTGTGGATATCTGCTCCTTATGTCCTCCTCGGTCTCCCAAGTTGCCTCCTCGACTGGTTGACCCCTACTGAACTTTTACCGCAGAAATCTTCTTGGACCTCAACTGGCGAACCCGCCTATCAACATGGCAACTGGCTCTTCCTCATAACACAAGCTCTCATCTAGCTGAACAGTGCTGTAGTCTAACACATATGACTTGTCGAATGATACTTTCAGAGCATAGACACATGGAAAATTGGATGAACTCCCGATAGACTGGGAGGCAAAGCAAGCTCGTAAGCAACCTCCCCAACTCGTCTCAACACCTCAAATGGACCTTTAAACCTCGGGCTCAACTTTCCCCTCTTACCGAACCTCATGATCCCCTTCATCGGCGAGACTTTCGAGAGAAACTTCTTGCCCACCATAAATGATAAGTCATGCGCCTTCTGATCCGCGTAACTCTTCTGTCTGGACTGTGCTATGCGAAGTCGCTCCTGAATCCACTTCACCTTCTCCAAGGCATCCTTTACCAAATCAGTACCATATAACCTAGCCTCGCCGGGCTCGAACCATCCCATGGGCGAATGACATCACGGACCATACAAAGCCTCAAATGGAGCCATCTCAATACCAGACAGATAACTTTTGTTATAAGCAAACTCGGCCAAAGGCAAGAATCAATCCCACTGCCCTCCGAAGTCAATCACAGATGCTCCGAGCATATCCTCCAAGAACTGAACCATCCGCTCTGTCTACCCGTCAGTATGCGGATGAAAGGCTGTGCTGAGCTCTACCCAGGTCCCCAACTCGCTCTGTACTGCCCTCCAGAAATGCAAAGTAAAATGAGGGCCTCAAAATGATATGATGGAAACAGGTACACCATGCAACCGAGCAATCTCCTGAATGTAAATCTGAGCCATCTCTCTGAAGAATATGTGGTCACAACCGGAATGAAGTGTGCCGACTTGGTCAATCAGTCGACAATGACCCAAGTTGCATCAAACTTCCTCAAGGTCCGTGGCAACCCAACTACGAAGTCTATAGTAATGCGCTCCCATTTCCACTCAGGTATAACTATCTGCTGGAGTAGGCCACCTGGCCTCTAATGCTCATACTTAACCTGCTGGCAATTTAGGTACCTCGCTACATACGCAACTATGTCATTCTTCATCTGCCGCTACCAATAATGCTGCCTCAAGTCGCGTTACATCTTCATGGCACCTGGATAAATAGAATACCGAGAACTATGTGCCTCCTCTAGAATCATTTCCCTCAATCCATCAATATTAGGAACACATAGACAACCCTGGAGTCGCAGAACACCACCGTCACTGATAGTAACCTCGTTGACACCAACCTGCAGTACCGTCCCTTTGAGAACCAATAAGTACATATCGTCGTACTGACGAGTCTTAATCTGCTCGAATAATGAAGACTGAGCGACGACAGATGCAAGAACTCGGCCGGGCTCGGAGACATCCAACCTCACATGTCTGTTAGCCAAGGACTGAATGTCCGAAGCTAATGGTCTCTCCTTTGCTGAAATGAATGCCAGACTACCCATATTCTCAGCCTTTCTGCTCAAGGCATCCGCAACCACATTCGATTTGCCCGAATGATAAAGGATGGCAGTATCATAATATTTTAGTAACTCAAGCCACCTGTACTGCCTCAAATTAAGATCCCTCTGCTTGAAAAAATGCTGCAAGCTGTGATGATCATTGTAAACCTCACAGGACACCCCATAAAGATAATTCCTGTAGATCTTGAGAGCATGAACTATTGCTGCCAACTCCAAATCATGTACAGGGTAATTCTTCTCGTGGGGCTTCAACTGACGTTAAGCATATGCAATAACTCGCCCCTCCTGCATCAGTACACAACCCAGGCAAACATGTGAAGCGTCGCAATACACAATATATACCCATGAACTGGAAGGCAACACTAAAACCGCTGCTGAAGTCAAGGTGGTCTTGAGCTTCTGAAAGCTTGTCTCGCATTCGTCGGACCATCGGAATGGTGCACCCTTCTAGGTCAATCCAGTCAAAGGTGCTGCGATAGATGAGAAGACCACCACAAACCGATGATAATAACCTGCTAACCCCAAGAAGATCCTAATCTCAGTCGTTGTGGTGGGACGAGGCCAACTCTGAACTGCCTCGATCTTCTTGAGATCTACCTTAATACCCTCGCCTGATACAATATGCCCCAAGAATGCCATAGAATCTAATTAGAACTCACACTTGGAGAACTTACCATATAGCTACTGTTCTCGCAAGGTCTGAACCACCACTCTCAAATGCTGCTCGTGCTCCTCCATGCTACACGAGTAGATCAAAATGTCATCAATGAAGACAATGACAAACAAGTCAATATATGGCCAGAAAACCCAGTTCACCAAGTCCATAAATGTCGCCGGGGCATTAGTCAAGCCGAAGGACATCACTAAGAACTCATAGTGGCCATATCTAGTCCGGAAAGCCGTCTTCAGAACATACAAATCACAAATCATCAACTAATAATACCCCGATCTCAAGTCGATCTCAGAGATAACCCTGGCACCCTGCAAATGGTTGAACAAATTATCAATATGCGACAACGAGTACTTGTTCTTAATGGTAACCACTTTGTTTAACTATGGTTAATCAATGCACATCCGCATAGTCCCATCTTTCTTTTTCACGAACAACACCGGTTCACGCCAAGGTGACACAATTAATCTGATGAACCCCTTTGCTAGCAACTCTTAAAGTTGTTCATTCAACTCTTTCAACTCTTTCGGAGCCATGTGGTACGGTGGAATAGAGATAGGCTAGGTACCTGGAGCCAAATCTAGACAAAATTGATATCACTATCTGGTGGCATGCCTGGTATATTAGAAGGAAACATATCAGAGAACTCCCCCACCATGGGCACTGAATCAATCGCTAGAGCCTCTGTAGTAGTATCCCGAACATAAGCTAGATAAACCAAACAACCCTTCTCGACCATGTGTCGAGCCTTCAGAAAAGAGATGACTCGACTAGATGCGCTGACAGACGAACCTTTCCACTCCAATCTAGGAAACTTTGGCATAGCTAAGGGAACAGTCTTGGCATGGCAATCAAGCATGGCATGATATGGAGACAACCAATCCATGCCCAGAATGACCTCAAAGTTGGTCATATCAAGCAAAAGAAGATCTGCTCTAGTCTCATAACCACAGAAAGTCATGATACAGGATCGATAGATCCGATCCACAATAATAGAATCGCCCACTAGCATGGACACATATACGGGAGCACCCAAAGACTCATGAGGAACACCCAAAAAATGAGCAAACAGAGATGAAACATATGAATATGTAGACCCTAGATCAAATAGTACCGAAGCATCCCTACTGCAGACAGAAATAATAACTGTGATCTCGGCATATGAGGCTACTGCATCTGGTCTAGCTAGAAAGTCATAGAACCTAGCTGGAGCACTACCCGACTGGTCTCCACCTGACTAGCCTCCACCTCTAAAACGGCCCCTACCCACTTGCCCTCCGCCTCTGGGAGGCCGAACGACTAGTCCGACAGCTGGTGTTGTAATCATAGGCTGATGACCCTGGTGTACTGCCTTGCCCCAATGCTGGGACAAAATCTCTTCACGTGGCCAGGATCCCCACACTCAAAACAACCCCTCGGAACGGTGGACTACTGACCTGAAGTCTGCTGATGGCTTGAATATCCATTGGAGGAACCTTAAATAGCTGGCAGGCGGTAGGAGCTCTCTGGAATAGTGCTGAAATAGGGCCATACTAGAGGACCCCGAGGAGGCGTCGGTGCTGGATATGTGGGCCTGCTAGATTGACCCCTCACAAACTGACCTCTGCCCCTAGACGGAGCACCATTGAACCCTCAGAATACCGAAACCGCTTGTCCATCGTCGTCTGCTCTGGGCTCCGCTGACGAACACCCTCGATCCTCCGAGCTATCTCCACAACCAGCTCGTAAAAAGTCCCCATCTCAACCTCTTGAACCATAGTGGCCTGGATACTAGAGTGCAAACCCGCAACGAACCTCCACACTCTCTCTGCATCAGTGGGAAGTATCATAAGTGCACGGCGAGACAACTCAGAGTATCTTGCCTCATAGTCTGTTACCGACATTTAACCCTGCTGAAGCTACTCGAACTGAAATCGTAGCTCTTCCTCTGAGAGGGTGGAATATATCTATCGAGAAAGAGGTATGTGAACTGGTCCCAAGTCAAGGGAGGAGAATCTGCTGGCCTACCGAAAAGATAGGATTGCCACCATCTACGGGCCTTGCCCTCAAGTTGAAAGGTGGTAAAGTCCACCCCGTGGGACTCCAATATCCTTATGTTGTGCAGTCTGTCCCTGCAACGATCAATAAAATCTTGGGGGTCCTCATGTCGCTCACCTCCAAAGACAGGACGATGTAGCCTAGTCCATTTATCCAATAGCTTCTACGGCTCGCGGCCATAGCTAGTCGGTCTTATTAGCCGAAGACGACCCTGGCCAATCCACGTGGCCTGCTTGATGAACGTCAGCGACGGAGACATCATAAATTGGTCTGGGGGCATCGCAATAAGTCCTCTGTCCTACTATAACTGTTGCAACATAGCTGCTGCAATTGGCTGAGCCCCGCCCACGGGTAGTGCACCCGGGGTCTGATACACGGCAGTTGCATGCCTTGGAGCTTGAGCGGTAGGGGTCTGTGCTCCCCTTTCCACCTGAGATGTGACTGGGTCTACTTTTAATTACCCAGCCTGAGTCATAGAATCCATGAACCACAGCATACTGCACATGACCTTCTGAAATCCTGGTGCGGACATGAAGTCCACTAGGGCCGGCTCTGCTGTAGGCGCCTTGCGCTACTCCTTAATAATAGGATCCTCTACTGGGTCCACTAGTGGCACAACTGGAGCAACTCTAGGACACCTTTGTCCTCTACCACGAGCTGGAGCCCTTCCTCGGCTTTTGTTTCGGCCTCTAGCAACAGGGGGAGCAGCTCCTCCATGGTCGGGTACATCTGCCGCGTGTATTCTCACCATCTGTGAGAGAATAAGAGAAAGATATTTAGCACAACATCAACTGCACGATAAGAGATAAAGCCTCTCGAAGATAAGTACAGACGTCTTCGCACCGATCCGCAAGACTCTATTAGGCCTGCTCATAACTTGTGAGACCTATGTGAACCTAGTGCTCTAATACTATGTTGTCAGGACCCAATTCCTCCTATAGGCCGTGATGGCTTCCAACGTCGTCGCGAGGTAAGCGAACAGTGAACTAGCCATATATTTATTCCTTTTTAATATTTTCAAAGTAGTGGTTTTTTTAATTTATTAAGTAAATAAAAGTGGAAAATTTAATAAAATAAAGTGTAAACTAATAAAATAGCAAATATGATGAAATAAATACTCAAAAGTCATAAAGTTTCTACTAGCATGTTCCGAAGACCCGATGTCACAAGCGTATGAGCAACTAGTAGAATATACAAACCACCTAAGCTACTGTTTGAGAGTGAGATAGACAAAAATTAAATACAAAAGAGAGAGACCATAGGTGCTGCAGAACGGACTCGGAGAGCAGTTCACCACTAAGCCTCCGGATAACAGGGGTGCGCGCCTGAATGGACACCAGATGCACCTTCCTCATATCCTGCACGATCAGTGCAGAAGTGTAGTGTGAGTACATAAACAACATGTACCAAGTATGTATCCAGTCTAACCTTGAAGAAGTAGTGACAAGGGGTCGACATCGACACTTACTATGGGCTAGCAAATAAAGTACAAAAATTCTAAATAGGCATGAAATATGTGAATAAATGTTTCTTTAACTGATAGTGAATTCTAATGTCTCCAACTAACACTTACTAGTTCCAAATCAATTTAGGTTATTAAATAGATTATAACCTCTCTAGCCATAAAATAATATCAACTGTAATAAGGCTTCGAGTATTATCATGCACGATTTATGTCGAGGTCGTATGACCTTATCTAAAATACTTTGTGCACTGCCGAGGGTCGAACGGCACAAACCATAGATGCATCTACTATACTGCCAAGGCTAACGACCTGCTCCCATGAGAGTACAGAAGTATACCTCGCTCGCGGAAAACTTGCGACGCGAGAGCACATGGATTTCTCAGAGTTATTATGTATTTCCTCAATTCTTCCCAAAAATAAGAAATCTAAATTTAAAATTTGCAACTTTAAAATCTGTAGCCTCAGCTCTATTCAAAATAATTAATATACATAATAAACACAATGGTACAATTAAGGCATGATGGGGATCTAAGACTACCAGGACATATCATGGAATATAGCTACGCACGGACTCTCGTCACCTAGTGCGTACGTATCTCCCTACACAAGTAATACACAACAAGATATACCTAAGGGGATGAGTTCCCTCTTACGAGGTTAGGCAAGAGACGTACCTCGTTCTCAAGCTCACTTTTGGTCCACAAATCCGCTTGGAATCCTCAACTTGATTCCAATCAACCCAAAACTAGCCCAATATTATATAAATTAATCAATATACACTCACAAGTTCATAATTTAACTATTAAAGTAATTACCTAACCCAAATTGGAAGATCCCTAAAATTTAACCCCGGCCTACATGCCCGGATTCCGGAAATTTTCAAAGATAATTGTTACCCATAACCTTACGAATTCAAATATACAATTTTCACCCAATTCCATAATCATTTTCGTGGTTAAATCTTATTTTTATCAAAACCTAGGTTTTTCAACGAAACCCACAATTTCTACACTTTATGTGCAAAGAATCTACATAATAATGCATGTATTAAATTAATCTTATATAGAAATTACTTACCTCAAAGTGCTAGGTGAAAACCCCTCTTCAAAGAGCTCCCAAATCGCCCAAGAGATGAAAGAAATGAACCAAAATAGCCTAAGTCTCGACTTAAATGAACCTCACTGCCTTCAGTGATTTCGCAGCTGCGACTCCACCGTTGCACTTGCGCTCCGCTTTTGCAGACAAAACATTGCAGGTGCGGTCTATTCCCAGGTTTTCCTCCACTGCTTCTGCGGGCAAAAACCTCGCTTCTGTGAGCTGGCTTCTGAGGCACATGCGTCGCACCTGCGAACCCTCTTGCTTCTGCGATCGACTCCCTCACATCTGCACCTTCGCAGGTGCGTTTCCTGCTTCGCTTCTCCGACCACGGGGCAGTTCGTGCCAGGCTGCTTCTGCGGTCAAAAGCTCGCCCCTGCGACCAAAATCTCGCAGGTGCGGATGTACCAGAATTGGTGCACCAGCAGTTCTTCATGCAAATTTCGAGCCCGATTCCATCCGTTCCGCATTCGGGGCCCCCGGGACCCCATCCAATAACATTTGCACATCCAACGACATAATATGGACCCGCTCGCGCGCTTGAAATGCCAAAATAACATCTAGAAATATGATTTGGATGCCAAAATGCATGAATCAAATAATGAAACTTAAGAATTTCTAAAAGTACTTCCACGCGTCCGACTCCTATCAAATCAACTCGGAATGACGTTGAATTTTGCAGGCAAGTCACAGATCACCAGCCAGAACTATTTCCATGCTCGAAATCCCAATGGGACCTCGATAACACCAAATCATACCTCAAACTAAATTTAAAGAACTTGAAAATCTTTAATGCGCCAACTTTCAATATTAAGCATCGAAACGCTCCGGGTTCATCCAAAACCCGATCCAAACATACGCCCAAGTCAAAAATCATCATACGAACCTATTGGGACCGTCAAATCCCGGTTCCGAGGTTATTTACCCAACACTTTAACTCAAGTAAAACTTAATCATTTTAAGCCAATATTAAGGAACTAAGTGTTCCGATTTCAATCCCAACCCTTTCAAACCCGAACTAACCATCTCCACAAGTCATAAAATAGTAAAAGCATATACGGATAGTCTTATTTAGGAAATAGGGATCTAGAAAGCAAAATGACCGGTCTGGTCATTACAAAAAGCCTTTGGTTTTCTTAATGCCACGGTTCTTTCCAAATGTAATTGTTGTGTGAGCAGGGTGACTCGTCCCGATGATGGATGGCGTGACAACCTTCTTACAGGAATGAGTCCGTTTTTGTGTTTAGGTAATAATAGTAGTAGTAATGAGTAAAAAGACCTAATTAAGTTATGCTCGAAGAGTCAACCATGTTTCAATTGGTACCAACACACTTAACTATGTGCTTATGGGTTGAGACAAGGTATTTGAAAGAAATAGCTTTAGTTAGTCTTTGTGACTCTTGTCTTGACTTTGGCAATCATCAAGTGGTTTAATTGGACCATAGTTAACTTTAAACTTGAATTTGTTTGTTGTGGGCCCTCAACTCTGTCCTCTTTAACAATCTGGCTATGTGAGGGGTGAGATGAATTGTTGCTAGTCTAAGTATCCGTGAGAAGGGTCTAGAACTTTCCCGGAACGTGTTTCAAGGAAAAATCCTAAGTTTTGCTTGGTTTCAGAAGTGATTGTAGGCTCTTCTTGGCCCGTTTGAGTTTTCTAATGCCAACCAATGTCATTTTCCCTAGTCAACCCCTTTGAGCCTCTAGCCTTTCTCATTTGATAACTATGTTACAAGCCTTTACCTATTTGGTCGTGATCCTCTCTTGGCACCGAGCTTTCCTTAACAATCTTGTGAAACCAGTGGCTTAAAACATAAGTTTGGGGGAGAGACGAGGAACTTGAAAAAGGTATCAAGGCACAAAAAGAGAAAAAAATTGATCTCTATGAGAAGACAAGGCAAGAAAAGAAAAGAATAAAAAGAAAAATGCAAAAAGTGAATAAGTGGAAGGGTTGAATGGATTCAAAAAGAGGTAATGATATCAAACATGGAGAAACCAAAAAGGGAGAAAAATAATGAAATGATCAAGAAAGAGTGATGTTAAGTCTCTCTAGTCCTCAATGAAAAGAAAGTGCCTCTAAGAATTGGCAAAGTGTGAGCTTAGAAATGAAAGATGGAGTGTTTAAGGAAGGGATTAACTACTCACCCATATTGTGTCCGAACATAATCCAAAAGCCTTCATTACATCCCGAAAGAAGTCCTACTTGATTTCAAGCCGAGTGAGCTTACATTAGTGGCGATCTACATGAGGGGCAAGCCAATGGTATTTGAAGCCGTACTTGTGACATTATTTTGAGAGAGATGAGTGAATCTTTTATAAATCTTTAGATCGAGTGCTAAATTTATTAAGTGAGCCTGGCAAATAGAAAGTGGAGGAGGAAGAGTTTGTAGTCTACCATGACCTACATGATAGAGCAAGAATCCTTGATGAGTGAAGTCAATTCTTGAAGATCAAATGTCACATAAGAACTATATGTGCATGAATGTTTAACTTTTTTCCTTGTTGATAATACATGAGTAGTGTGGGTAATTGTTGGTCCCAAGTGATGTGTGAATGGCTCACCTTTGACTCGCTGAAATGAACCTAAACTTTTGGAGGTGGGAACTAATTTATTTGCTTGAAGACAAGCAAAGACTTAAGTTTGGGGAGTTGATAAGTAGGGATTTTGACTGCTTATTAGCACATTTTAGCTTTTGTTTTAGTTCGAAAGTATTGAATTGTGTTCCCGAAACTAATAAAATTGTGCAAAATTGTAGGAATGCTGGAAGTTTGGTCTGCCGAGATGAAATCCGACTCAAAAAGGAGTATTCTGAAGCACAAGGAAATAAAGGGCGCAAAAGCACAAATGTGCGGTCCATAGAAGGAATTTTGCGGCCGCAGAAGAAATTGCGGACCGCAAAATTCCATCAACGGCCCCAAACTAAGAAGAAAAATTGTAACGACCCAACCAGTCCTTTTGCAGCTCTAGCGCATCATTCGGTGGTTTGACGCCTTGAGTAGTTTCACTTCAGGTATTATGACTTGTACGCGGGTCGAAATTGAATTTCGGGAAGTTTGGAGTTGATTTGGAAAGAAACTTCTAATTTCGGAAGCTTTAAGTTGGAAGAGTTGACCAAGATTTGACTTTTGAGTAAACGACCTCGGAATCGGGATTTGAAGGTTCTAGTAGGTTCGTATGATGATTTCAGACTTGGCATATGTTTGGGTTGAGTATCAGGTGGCCCAAAAGTATTTCCGCGTTTATTATGGAAAGTTAACATGTTGAAGGTTTAAGAATTTCCTAAGTTTGGGTTAAAGTGGATTTTGATGTTATCAATGTCCATTTGGGATTTCGATCCTTGGAATAGTTCCGTATGGTGATTTTGTTCTTAGGAACGTGTCTAGACGTTGATTTGGAAGTCCTTAGGCCGTTTCGGCCATCAATTGGCGAAAGCTTGAAATTTTGATAATTTTGGGGAAGGTTGACAGAGAGTGGATCATTTGAAATCGGGGTCGGATTCCGATTCTGGAAGTGGGAGTAGATCCGTAATTGCAACTATGACTTGTGTGCAAAATTTGAGATCAATCAGACTTGATTTGATATGTTTCGGCGTCGAATGTAGAAGTTTGAAGTTCTAAAGTTCATAAAGCTTGAATTAGGGTGCAATTCATTGTTTTGATGTTGTTTTATATGATTTGAGGCCTCAAACAGGTTCGTGTTATGTATTGTATTTGTTAGTGTGATTGGACGGGGTCCCGGGGGACTCAGGTATGTTTCGAGGTGGTTTCGGATCGATTCTCCTTGTTTCGTCACTGCTGTGCTGGTGTTTGGTTTCCTCCTTCGCGAATGCGATGGGTCTCACGCATCGTGAAGAAGGGTGTTTGGACTGTTGATTTTTGTTCACCACGAATGCGACACAAGGGCCGCGAACTCGGAAGAGGACCTGGATCAGCCTACGCGAACACGACATGGAGGTTGCGAACGAGAAGAAGGAAGGGGGAGTTGGGGGACTGGAAGTGTTAAGCCTTCGCGAACGCGGCTGTGTGACCGCTAACGCAAAGCATAAAGACCTGGAGGCATTGCGAACGCGGCCTAGGTGACGCGAATGCGAAGAGGAAATTTTGGGGGCAGAGGCATTTGGCCTTCGTGATCGCGAGGCGTTTAATACGAACGCGAAGAAGAAAGTGGCTGGGCAGACTTGTTTTAAATCGGGGTTTTGGTTCATTCACCCATTTTCTACACGGCTTGGGCAATTTTTGGAGCTCTTCAAGGGGAGATTTTCGTCATCTATGTCAAGGTATGTGATTCTCGCACATTGATAGTTAAATACATGGTGTATATGAGGATTTAAACATGAAAATTAGTAGAAATTTTGAATTTTGGTAGAAAATCTAGAAATTGGTATTTTTGTATTTTAACCACGAAGTTGGACATGGAATTTGGAATTAAATTACATATTTGAGTTCGTGGTGTTATGGGAAACGTTAATCTTCGAAAAGTTTCGGAATCCTGGCACGTGGGCCCGAGGGTTAATTGTATCGACTTTTCGAGCAGAATTAGAAATTTTTTAAATTGATTAATTATGGGTATTAGAGCACATTTTGGTTGATTTTCACATTGTTTGCATAGTTTTGGATTGACAAGCATTGGTTTGAGGTGTTAGAGTGGCGTTAGAGCCGGCTAAGGAACTTCGTAGCGAGGTAAGTCTCTTGTCTAAACCTGTGAGGGGGAAACTATCCCCTAGGTGTTAATTATTGTTATGTGCAACTAGTTGTGGGTGCTATATACTTACGGGGTGACGAGAGTCCGTACGTAGCTATAGCATATTTATGTCCGGGTAGACTTAGGATCTTATCATGTAATATTTGAAATACTTGAACTCATTGTGCTGGCTTACTTAATTGAAGTTATAAATGTAATTGATTTAGAAATAAAAATATGTATACTAGGCCAAGCCTTAACACTTGAGTGGTGGGCGAGCTATTTCAGAAGTGGTAAAGATTATATTCATTTTATGCTCATTTGCTATAATGTAAACGCGTGTCTCGTAATTCCGAAAACTTCCTTCCCTTTTTTGTGGAGCGGGCCGAACGCCTCGGCAGTATATAGATGCATCTATGGTTCGTGTCGCTCGACCATCGGCAGTGTACACATTATTCTAGATCGGGCCGAACGACCTCGGCAGAATCGTGCGTCATATCGCTAGTAGTCCGAATATTTACGAGCTAATCTTTCCACTGATACCCGGCATTTTATATGGCATTCCATATTTATTTGATATCGACCCTTGGCATGTTTTGAGCCGTTAAGGTAGAATACACTATTTAGAAATTTATTCTATGAAAGAACAAATTGGAAGATTATGTACTTACAGAAATACCCCATCATTTCCGTATACCTCATATCTGTTTATTTTTTATTGTATTGCTTTATTGGAACTTTAGTAAGTGCCGATGTCGACCATTCATCACTATATCTCCGGGGTTAGGCTAGATACTTACTTGGTACACTTTGATTTACGTACTCATGCTGCACTTCTGCACTTAATGTGCAGGATCTGACAGGTTCATTTGATGATCACCTTGGCGCGTAGGCGCACCTGTTGAGGAGACTTTACGTGATCTGCATTCCAGGCTACGCATCGCAGTCCACCGAGTCTCCATTGTACTATTTATTTTATTCTTTCTTATTGCATTTGGACAGATATTGTATTATTATTGTATTGCTTAGAAATTTGTTCATGCACTCATTCACCCTGTAAATCCTATTTTAATCTGTTGAACTAAGGAAAAATTATGATTTCAAAATACTAACATGAGTAATTAAATTGGTAAATCTCTGCTGGCTTGCTTGACGGTGGCGTTAGGCGCCATTTCGACCTATAGTGGGTTTTGGGTTGTGACTGCTTGGTATCAGAGCGTTAGGTTGACTTAGGTCTCACGAGTCATGAGCAAGTCTAGTAGAGTCTTGTGGATTAGTATGGAGACGTCTGTACTTATCTTCGAGAGGCTACAGGGCTGGTAGGAGAACTACCCTTCTTGATTTCCTCATCGTGCGGGTTGATTCCATTAGGGCTTGTGCCTTTATTTCCTTCCTGCTCAATCATATGCGACATGAAGTGCTTGTTACCAATTGGGCATTGAGGAGCTATAATGGTATTGCAGACGTGGTGCAGGAGGTTTTCCCTGCGTGTTTGGGTAGGCTTCGTCGCCTTGCGGAAGGGTGTTCTGTCTTTTCAGCTCAGTATCTAAACTTCCTATAATGTTAAGGCTATGCACGGATTGCTATGATGTTCACACGTTGTTTTCGCACGGTGTTGGTGTAATGGTAGGGTACTAGTTTATGTGTCAAGGCAGTGAATGACTTGAAAGGAGGATTTCTCAGCATTTAATTCTAGCAAGGGAAGGGCAATCGGACTATAAATGTTCTGGTTTGGGTTGATGGAGTAACGAGACTTGGTATTTTCGAGCGTGGTGGAATTTTCATCTGTGATGTGGTATTCTCGTCCTTGTTTGAATGTATTGAGGTTCACCGGTATTACAGTCTTCTTTGATTTGCCTACGGGGCAGGGTGCTGTGAAATGGAGCCGGAGAGGCGGTTGTCGGAGATAGCAGTGTGTAGTGGTTTCGGGATCGAATCGGTGTTTCTAATATTTATGGCTCTAGAAAGATGATCTTCTAGGAGGTTTAGAGCTGATAGTAATTTATTAGTTCAGGTGCTATAGAGATGGATTTTGATTTGAGGCAGCATTTGGGTAGCGAAGGGTGAGGAAGGACATGGTGGGAGGTGTCTCGTGGTGGTTGAATTACTAGCAGGTCAAGTATGAGAAGCAGATGTAGAGCAGAACTTAAAGAAGATGGTTTAACCGAAGTGGGAGTAGCAGGATAACATATGGGTTCTGTGGTAGGATGCCACATGTTTGAAGAAAGTTTAGAGCGATTTGGGAATCACGGTGGAGAAGTGACTATGTCAATGGGATGGTGGCTACTGTACTGAGGAACATTGAATACGGCAGAAAGAAGTTTTCTTGAAATAAAGGGAATGCAATGTGACTTCGAGTGTGGAATGTACACTCAGACTTTCAGTTGATGTCAATGGGAAATGAACAGACTTGTACAACTGGTGGATGAGCACGGGCTAAGGAGGGCCTACTGATTTCGTAGTAGTTGTACCCAGTGCAGCGTCGTTGGAAGATGTCAGCATGGAATTCCACAAGTGGGTTATCTCATGTGAGTAGGTTAGCGGTTGTATGATTTTGATGAAGTTTCTGCGAAGAGTTCTACTTACTATCCAGCGGGAGGTTGAACAGGCGATCATGGCTGATAATTCGAAATGTTCATGAAAAGTTAATAAGAAACTACAAGAAATTTGGCGGGTTAATTGTGCGAGATCATGGTAACTAGGAAGGAGGAATCTTGGTGGGTTCCAGGGTTATGTAATTATAGCTTCAAGCTAAGTGGGAGCCTCGGTGTCTACGATTGGATCGCGTGGTTGTGTGCTTGTGCGGTTTCTAGTTATTGGTGTATTAGTGAGTTATTATGACTAAGGAAAAAAAATATAAGTGGTAACTAGAGCAAAGGATTTGAGGAATGTGTGCTATACTTCGCCTTATCGATTCATGTGCAGTTTTGGGAAGACCCATAGTTTATGCTTCTTGTGGATGTGATGTACAAGGAAAATAATTCAGTCGGTTGTTTTTTTTTTAAAAGAGTGTTCATGTGCTAGCAGCGCGTTCGGGTTGATTATATTCGAGACCAGATAAGAGTGGGTGACTCTCAACAGTGGTCCTAGTGGGTTCAAGAATTAAAGTGCAGTGCCTAAGGATTTCGGGTCCGTTATGTGGTTAAGAGTGAGTTTTCGCAGTGGACGACGAACAAGACTTGGAATATTTTATGTTATCATCAGGTATGTCGTGCAGTATTAGAGGAAAGGGAGAAATAGCTTCAGATTCGCGGAAGGTCTTGCAGAATGGGAGTACCAGTTGGAGATGTTATTGTGCGCTGAGAAGGGTATGATGTGATCCATGGGTATCGAGATGATGTGGTCCCGTGATTCGGGTCAATCGGGATGAGTGCTGATTGAGTTCGTTATGTTTTTGAATGGAGCTATTATTATTTCTAAGGCAAATCAAGAGTAAATTGAAAGAAGTTGGGTCGGTTTAGTAATGGTTGAATCGGCATAATTATGGAAAGGATAAGTTCCTTCGGGGTGTAAAGTTATGCATGTGGTTTGTGGTTGTACGTGCGGGCTTGATAGCTACCATAACTTGATTGACTTGGGAGGTATTTGATTCAAATGGCCTTGTTGTGTAAATGGATTCTGAAAGAGTCATGGCGGTTTAGATCATGCTTGAGGTTTGTATTTTCTGCGATTTGGAACAGTTGTGTGTTGCATTGGTTCTTCTGAAATGAGTTAAGTGAAATGTTCCTAGTCAATGAAGTGTTTATTCTACTAGTAGTTCAAGGGTTGTGGTGAATACTTATATTATCGCATAGCGGCATGATAGGTGCAGTGAGCGGCACGGGAATTTGAAAGTTGAGGATCAAGGTTGCGGTTCGGTGTTGACAAGAATGTCACGAGCTCGGATGAGCTGGAAAGAATTTAGATGTTTAGAGTAAGCTGGCATTTCCTTTAGTGTCACTTGAGAACGGCGTTCTGTGTAAGAGGCCTTGTGTATTGATTTGGGGATTCTTGAATTGCTTTACAGAATTAGTACGATTATTGGTATTGATGTGCGGACCTTGCTACCTGGGCGGTTGGTCATGGGAGCGCACCCCACATGAAAAATTTGTATGAGTGTGACATGTTAGTCACTTGATTGTTAAAGATTGAAACCAAGAATGGAGATTTTTGGTACTATCGTTAATGTGTGCCTGGAAGGCGCTCTATTCCCTTGGTTGTGAACTGTGGAAGTTGGTCCGGAGTGGACGACTGCTCGTGTGTGTCGTGAATGAGACCATTATGGATCCTTGGAAGGTTATTGGCCCAGTATGGTATGATCAGAACCAGTTTGAGGTCCGTTGCGGGGTCTAATGTGAATGTGTGCACTATGTCAGGTCGGACGTGTTCATTCGTCATAGCATTACTTATGGAGGAGTCGTCGGGCATTAGATGTTATTCTCATCGTCTGCTATTCCATGTAAATCTCTATTGTGCCATGTGGGTTGTGAGACGGCTTGATTATTCGCACATGTATTGAGGTCCCGTGTAGCTTGTGATGTTATGTGAGCAGGATGGCTCTTGAGATGCAGGTCATTTATTGCACCTTAGTTGTGCTTTGGTTTCATAGCGTATGGTGTTATTCGTCTCCCTAGGATTTGTATTATACACTTGGGGTGGTTGTGGTCGATATACAGGCATTTCGTAAGTATAAGTGTTAGGGCTTGATGTGTGTTTTCTTCTTGATTGTTATGTGCGGATCGGGTGACACGCCGCCACGGGTATATTGTTTGGATCGGGTGGCACACCGCCACGGGCATGTTATGTGGATCGGGTTGCATGCCGCAACTTATCAAGTTTGGATCGGGTTGTGCGCCACAACGATATTATGTATGGATCGGGTTGCATGCCGCAACTGCGAGATGTTGAGTACGGTTTCCTATATCTGTTCTTGTGCATTTTGTTGCTCGTCCTCTGAGAATGGTTCATAACATATTTTCGATTGTTTGATTAGTTACGTGGGCTGGGTAGTTCTTTTCCAGAGTTTATTTTTCCTTATACATCATATTCAAGTTATGGCTTGTCGGCGCATTGATGGCGTCATATGGGATCTTGGTCAGTGTTTGAGATGGCTTATTGCCTGAGTAGCTTGTACTGGGTGAGGCGAGGTTTTTGGGCCTGAAATAAATGCAATTAGATCTACATAAAGAATATTAAAGAACAAATATCGTTATTCCGTTCAGAAAGAGGTAATGGTTCCTGCAGGAGGGGAGACTCCTGGATTTGTTGATTCGGCAGGTGGTTGTGAGTTCTACACATCTCTCCTATCGTGGCAGTATTGGAGGATTTAAAATCAGGCTTATGTGTGTTATGAGGTGTGCTTCGGGCGCCGGGTCGGTGAAACTTCAGTTGTTGTGCTTGAAGGAGGTTGACTTGGGTAAACGAGTTATGCGGTGCATTGTATGATGCCATCATGGATGCATGATTTGTGTGTGGATTCAGCTTGTGGAGATTTGTACGGTGCTCGTACGTTAGAATTAGGTCTTGTAAAGAAATTTGCAGGTGGGAATTTGATCCTAAGGCTTATTGGCTAGGTAAAAGGGAGGACCTTCAGTCCGGCTCGAGCTAATGTGCCCAACTGGGTTGTAGTGGATGGGGTAAGTGCACAGGGTGTTGAACAATAATTTTGGATAACTTCAGAGCAACCCTTAGCACGTTCGAGGACAAACGTATGTTTAAGTGGGGGAGAATGTAAGGACTCGACCGGTCAATTTCGAGCTCTAGCACGTTGTTCGACGGTTTGAGGACTTGAGTAGTTTCACTTCAGGTAGTATGACTTGTACGTGCGATCAGAATTGAATTTCGGGAAGTTTGAAGTTGATTTGGAAAGAAAATTCTAATTTCGGAAGCTATAAATTTGAAGAGTTAATCAAGATTTGACTTTTGAGTAAACGACCTCGGAGTCAACATTTTAAGGTTCTAATAGGTTCGTATGATGATTTCGGACTTGGGCGTATGATTGGGTCGAGTATCAGGTGACCCGAAAGTATTTCCGCGTTTATTATGGCATTAACATTTTGAAGGTTTAAGAATTCCCTAAGTTTGGGTTGAAGTGGATTTTGATGTTATCAATGTCCATTTAGGATTCCGAGCTTGGGAATAGTTCCGTATAGTGGTTTTGGTCTTAGGAGCGTGTCTGGACGTTGATTTGGAAGTCCGTAGGTCGTTTCGGCGTCAATTGGCGAAAGTTTGAAATTTGGATAATTTTTGGGAAGGTTGACCGGGAGTGGACTTCTTGAAATCAGGGTCGGATTCCGATTCCAGAAGTAGGAGTAGGTCCGTAATTTCAATTATGACTTGTGTGCAAAATTTGAGATCAATCGGACTTGATTTGATAAGTTTCGGCGTCAAACGTAGAAGTTTGAAGTTCTAAAGTTCATAAAGCTTGAATTGGGGTGCGATTCATGGTTTTGATGTTGTTTTATGTGATTTGAGGCCTCGAGCAGGTTTGTGTTATGAATTGGGACTTGTTAGTGTGATTGGACGGGGTCCCGGGGGCCTCGGGTGTGTTTCAGGGTGGTTTTGGATTGATTCTCCTTGTTCGTCACTGCTGTGCTGGTGTCCTATTTCCATCTTCGCGAACGCG
Organism: Nicotiana obtusifolia; assembly: GCA_002018475.1. Classification (NCBI taxonomy): domain Eukaryota; kingdom Viridiplantae; phylum Streptophyta; class Magnoliopsida; order Solanales; family Solanaceae; genus Nicotiana; species Nicotiana obtusifolia. The sequence goes on along the minus strand of MCJB01018905.1, from coordinate 81,205 downwards.
AAGGGTCTCACGCATTCGTGAAGAAGGGTTTTTGGGCTGTTGATTTTTGTTCATCGCAAATGCGACACAAGGGTCGCAAACGCGGAAGAGGACCTGGAGCAGCCTACGCCAATGCGACATGGAGGTTGCGAACTCGAAGAAGGAAGGAGGAGCTGGGGGCCTGGAAGTGTTAAGCCTTCGCGAACGCAGCTGTGTGACCGCAAATGCGAAGCATAAAGACCTGGAGGTATTGCGAACGCGGCCTAGGTGATGCGAATGCAAAGATGAAAATTTGGGGGCAGAGGCATTTGGCCTTCGCGATCGCGAGGCATTTTATGCGAACGTGAAAAAGAAAGTGGCTGGACATACTCATTTTAAATCGGGGTTTTGGTTCATTTCACCCATTTTCCACACGGCTTGGGCGATTTTTGAAGCTCTTCAAGAGGAGATTTTCATCATTTATGTCAAGGTAAGTGATTCCCGCACATTGTGAGTTAAATACATGGTGTATATGAGGATTTAAACATGAAAATTAGTAGAAATTTGGACCTAAAAAATTGGTATTTTTGGATTTTGACCACGAAATTGGACATGAAATTTGGAATAAATTACATATTTGAGTTCGTGGTTTTATGGGCAAAGTTTATCTTCGAAAATTTTCGAAATTCGGACACGTGGGCCCGAGGGTTGGTTTTATCGACTTTTCGAGATTGATAATTATGGCTATTAGCGCACATTTTGGTTGATTTACACATTGTTTGCATAGTTTTGTGTCGACAAGCATTGGTTTGAGGTGTTAGAGTGGCGTTGGAGCCGGCTATGGAACTTCAGAGCGAGGTAAGCCTCTTGTCTAACCCTGTGAGGGGGAAACTACCCCCTAGTTGTTAATTAATGTTATGTGCAACTAGTTGTGGGTGCTATGTACGCACGAGGTGATGAGAGTCCGTACGTAGCTATAGCATGTTTATGTCCGGGTAGACTTAGGGTCTTATCATGTAATATTTGAAATACTTGAACTCATTGTGTTGGCTTACTTAATCGAAGTTATAAATGTAATTGATTTAGAAATAAAAATATGTATACTAGGCCAAGCCTTAACACTTGAGTGGTGGGTGAGTTATTTGAGAAGTGGTAAAGAATATATTCATTTTAGGCTCATATGCTATAATGTAAACGCGTGTGTTGTAATTCGGGGAGCTTCCTTCCCTTTCTTGTGGAGCTGGCCGAATGCCTTGGCAGTATATAAATGCATCTATGGTTCGTGCCGCTCGACCATCGGCAGTGTACACATTATTCTGGATCGGGCCAAACGATCTTGGCAGAATTGTGCGTCATATCGCTAGTAGTCCGAACATTTACGAGCTAATCTTTCCACTGATGTCTGGCATTTTATATGGTATTCCTTATTTATTTGATATTGATCCTTGGCATGTTTTGAGCCGTTAAGGTAGACTACAATATTTAGAAATTTCTGCTTTCAAATAAGGAATTGGAAGATTATGTAACTTACAGAAATACCCCATCATTTCTGTATGCCTCATATTTGTTTATGTTTTATTATATTGCTTTATTGGACCTTTAGTAAATGTCGATGTCAACCCCCCGTCACTACTTTTCCGGGGTTAGCCTAGATACTTACTGGGTACGCATTGATTTACGTACTCATGCTGCACTTATGCACTAAACGTGCAGGATCTGACTGGTACATTTGATGATCACCTTGGCGCCTAGGTGCACCTGTTGAGGAGACTTTACGTGAGCTGCATTCCAAGCTACGCATCGCAGTCCACCGAGTCTCCTTTGTACTATTTATTTTATTCTGTCTTATTACATTTGGACATATATTGTATTGTTATTGATGCTAATGCACTTGTGACACCGGGTTTTGGTGATTCCTTCCTCCAGCAATGGAAGGGAAATTAGACTATTAATGTTCAGGTTTGGGTTGATGGAGTAACGAGACTTGGTATTTTCGAGTGTGGATGGAATTTTCATCTATGACGTGGTGTTGTCATCTTCGTTTGAATGTATTAAGGTTCGCTGGTATTATGGTCTTCTTTGATTCGCCTACGGGGTAGGGTGCTGTGAGATGGTACCGGAGAAGCGGTTGTCGGAGATTGCGGTATGTAGTAGTTTTGGGATCGAATCGGTGTTTCTAATGTTGATGGCTCGAGAAAGATGATCTTCTAGGAGGTGTAGAGCTGGTAGTAATTTATTAGTTCAGGTTCTACAGAGATGGATTTTGATTTGAGGCAGCATCTGGGTATCGAAGGGTAAGGAATGACATGGTGGGAGGTGTCTCGCAGTGGTTGAATGACTAGCAGGTCAAGTATGAGAAGCAGATGTACTGAGGAACATTGAATACGGCAGAAAGAAGTTTGCTTGAAATGAAGGGGAATGCAATGTGACTTCGAGTGTGGAATGTATTGTCAGACTTTTAGTTGATGCCAAAAGGAAATGAACAGACTTGTACAGCATGTGGATGAGCACGGACTCAGGAGGGCCTACTGATTTCGTAGTAGTTGTACCCAGTGCAGCGCAGTTGGAAGATGTTAGCATGAAGTTCCACCGGTGGGTTATCTCCTGTGAGCAGGTTAGCGGTTGCGTTATTTTGATGAAGTTTCTACGAAGAGTTCTACTTACTATCCAGCGAGAGGTCGAACAGGCGATCATGGATGATAATTCAAAATGTTCATGAAAAGTTAATAAGAAATTTACAAGAAATTTGGCGGGTTAATTGTGCGAGATCATGGTAACTAGGAAGGAGGAATCTTGGTGGGTTCCAGGGTTATGTAATTGTAGCTTCAAGCTAAGTGGAGGAGTCAGTGTCTATGATTGGATCACGTGGTTGTGTGCTTGTGCGGTTTCTGGTTATAGGTGTATTGGTGGGTTATTATGACTAAGGAAAGAAAACATAAGTGGTAACTCGAGCAAAGGATTTGAGGAATATGTGCTATACTTCGCCTTATCGATTCATGTGCAGTTTTGGGAAGACCCATAGTTTATGCTTCTTGGGGATGTGATGTACAAGGAAAATGTTTCAGTCGGTTGTTTTTTTTAAAGAGTGTTCATGTGCTAGCAGCGCGTTCGGTTTGATTATATTCGGCACCAGATCAGAGTGGGTGACTCTCAACAGTGGTTCTAGTGGGTTCAAGAATTAAAGTGCAGTACCTAAGGACTTGGAATTTTTTTGTTATCATCGGGTATGGGGTGCAGTATTAGAGGAAAGGGAGAAATAACTTCGGAATCGCGAAAGGTCTTGCAGAGTAGGTGTACCAGTTGGAGATGTTATTATGCGCTAAGAAGGGTATGAGATGATTCATGGGTATCGAGATGATGTGGTCTCGTGATTCGGGTCACTCGGGATGAGTGCTGATTGAGTTTGTTATATTTTTGAATGGAGCTATTATTATTATTTCTAAGGCAAGTCAAGAGTAAATTGAAAGAAGTTGGGTCGGTTAGTAATGGTTGAATCGACATGATTGTGGCAAGGATCAGTTCCTTCCGTGTGTGAAGTTATGCATGTGGTTTGTGGTTGTACGTGCGGGCTTGACAGCCACCATAATTTGATTGATTTGGGAGGTATTTAATTCAAATGGCCTTCTTGTGTAAATGGATTCCGGAAGAGTCATGGCGGTTTAGATCACGACTTGAGGTTTGTATTTTTTGCGATTTAGGAATTCAGTTGCGTGTTGCATTGGTTCTTCTGAAATGAGCTAAGTTAAAGGTTCCTATCCAATGGAGTGTTTATTCTACTAGTAGTTCAAGGGTTATGGTGAATACTTGTATTATCGCGTGGCGGCATGATAGGTGCAGTGAGCGGCATGGGAATTTGAAAGTTGAGGATCAAGGTTGCAGTTCGGTGTTGACAAGAATGTCACGAGCTGGGATGAGCCGGGAAGAATTTAGATGTTCAGAGTAAACTGGCATTTCCTTTAGTATCACTTGAGAACAGCATTTTGTGTAACAGGCCTTGTGTATTGATTTGGGGATTCTTGAATTGCTTTACAGAATTAGTACGGTTAGTGGTATGGATGTGCAAACCTTGCTACCTCAGAAGGTCGTGGGAGCGCATCCCACATGAAAAATTTGTATGAGTGTGACATGTTAGTCACTTGATTGTTAAAGATTGAAACCAAAATGAAGATTTTTGGTACTATCATTAATGTGAGAATTTATGCCTGCGAGGCGCTCTATTCCCTTGGTTATGAACTGTGGAGTTGGTCCGGAGTGGGGGGCTGCTCGTGTGTGTCATGAATGGGGTCGTTGTGGATCCTTGGAAGGTTATTGGCCCAGTATGGTATGATTAGAACCGATTAGAGGTTCGTTGGTGGGTCTAATGTTAATGTATGCACTATGTCTGGTCGGACGTGTTCATTCATCCTAGCATTACTTATGGAGGAGTCGTCGGGCATTGGATGTTATTCCCGTCATCAGCTATTCCATGTAAATCTCTATTGTTGCATGTGGGTTATGAGACGGCTTGATTATTCGCACATGTGTTGAGGTCCCGTGTAGCTCGTGGTGTTATGTGAGCAGGATGGCTCTCGAGATGCAGGTCATTTATTGCACCTTAGTTGTGCTTGGGTTTCGTAGTGTATGGTGCTATCTGTCTCCCTAGGATTTGTATTATGCACTTGGCGTGCTTGTGGTCGATATTCGGGCATTTCATAAGTATAAGTGTTATGGCTTGATTGTGTTTTCTTCTTGATTGTTATGTGCGGATCGGGTGGCACACCGCCACGGGCATGTAATGTGGATCAAGTTGCATGCTGCAACATTGTCAAGTTTGGATCGGGTTGCGCACCGCAAGGGTATTATGTGTGGATCGGGTTGTACGCCGCAATAGCGAGATGTTGAGTACGGTTTCCTATATCTGTTCTTGTACATTTTGTTGCTCATCCTCTAAGAAAGGTTCGTAACATCTTTTCGGTTGTTTGATTAGTTATGTGGGATGGGTAGTTCTTTTCCAGATTTCCTTTTTCCTTATACATCATATTCAAGTTGTGGCTTATCGGTGCATTGATGGCGTCATATGGGATCTTTGTCAGTATTAAGATGGCTTATTTCCTAAGTAGCTTGTACTGGGTGAGATGAGGTTTTTGGGCCTGAAATCAATGCAATCAGATCTACATGAAGAATATTAAAGAACAAATATCATTATTCAGTTCAGAATGAGGTAATGGTTTCCTGTCAGGAGGGGATACTCCAGGATTTGTTGATTCGGCAGGTGGTTGTGAGTTCTACATATCTCTCCTGTCGTGGAAGTATTGGAGGATTTAAAATCGGACTCATATGTGTTATGAGGTATGCTTCGGGTGCCGGGTCAGTGAAATTTCAGCTTTTGTGCTTGGAAGAGGTTGCCTTGGGCAAACGAGTTATGCGGTGCATTGTATGATGCCAGCATGGGTGTATGATTTGTGTGTGGATTCAGCGTGTGGAGATTTGTATGGTGTTTGTACATTAGAATTAGGTCTTGTAAAGAAATTCAGAGGTTGGAATTTAATTCTAAGGCTAATTGGCTAGGTAAAAGGGAGGACCTTCAGTCCGGCTCGAGCTAATGTGCCCAACTGGGTTGTAGTGGCACGGGTAGGTGCATAGGGTGTTGAACAATAATTTTGGACAACTCCGGAGCATTTCTTAGCACGTTCGAGGACAAACATATGTTTAAGTAGGGGAGAATGTAACGACCCTACCGGTTATTTTAGAGCTCTAGCACGTCGTTTGGCGGTTTGAGGCCTTAAGTAGTTTCACTTCAGGTATTATGACTTGTATGCGTGATCGGAATTGAATTTCGAGAAGTTTGGAGTTGATTTGGAAAGAAAATTCTAATTTCGGAAGCTTTAAGTGGAAGAGTTGACCAAGGTTTGATTTTTGGGTAACCGACCTCGGAATCGGGATTTGAATGTTCCAATAGGTTCGTATGATGATTTCGGACTTGGGCGCATGTTTGGGTCGAGTATCGGGTGGCCCGAAAGTATTTCGGTGTTCGTTATGGAAAGTTAACATTTCGAAGGTTTAAGAATTCTCTAAGTTTGGGTTGAAGTAAAATTTGATGTTATCGATGTTCGTTTGGGATTCTGAGCCTGAGAATAGTTTCGTATGGTGATTTTGGTCTTAGGAGCGTGTCTGGACGTTGATTTGGAAGTCCGTAGGTATTGACGAAAGTTTGAAATTTGGATGATTATTGGGAAGGTTGACCGGGAGTGAACTTTTTAAATTTGGGTCGGATTCTGATTTCGGAAGTGGGAGTAGGTCTATAATGTCAATTATGACTTGTGTGCAAAATTTGAGATTAATCGGACTTGATTTGATAGGTTTTGGCGTCGAATATAGAAGTATGAAGTTCTAAAGTTCATAAAGCTTGAATTGGGGTGCGATTCATGGTTTTGATGTTGTTTGATGTGATTTTAGGCCTTGAGCAGGTTCGTGTTATGTATTGGGACTTGTTAGTGTGATTGGACGGGGTCCCGGGGGCCTTAGGTGTGTTTCGGGGTGATTTCGGATCGATTCTCCTTGTTTCATCACTACTGTGCTAGTGCCTGGTTTCCTCCTTTGCGAATGCGTTCGTGAAGAAGGGTTTTTTAGCTGTTGATTTTTGTTCATCGCGAACACAAAGCAAGGGTCGCGAACGCGGAAGAGGACCTGGAGCAGCCAATGCGAACACGACATGGAGGTCGCGAACGCGAAGAAGGAAGGGGGAGCTGGGGGCCTGGAAGTGTTAAGCCTTCACGAACGCAGCCTAGGTGACACGAATGCGAAGAGGAAATTTCGGAGACAGACTCATTTGGCCTTCACGATTGCGAGGAATTTTACGCTAATGCGAAGAAGAAAGTGGCTTGGCAGACTTGTTTTAAATCGGGGTTTTGGTTCATTTCACCCATTTTCCACACGGCTTGGGCAATTTTTGGAGCTCTTCAAGGGGAGATTTTCATCATCTATGTCAAGGTAAGTGATTCCCGCACATTGTGAGTTAAATACATGGTGTATATGAGATTTAAACATGAAAATTAGTAGAAATTTGGGATTTTGGTAGAAAATCTAGAAATTGGTATTTTTGGATTTTGACCACAAAATTAGACAAGGAATTTGGAATAAATTATATATTTGAGTTCGTGGTGTTATGGGTAAAGTTTATCTTCAAAAAATTTTGGAATCTAGGCACATGGGCCCGAGGGTTGATTTTATCGACTTTTCGAGCGAAATTGGAAATTTTTTTAATTGATTTATTATGGGTATTAGAACACATTTTGATTGTTTTGCACATTGTTTGCATAGTTTTGGATCGACAAGCATTGGTTTGAGGTGTTAGAGTGGTGTTGGAGCCGGCTATGGATCTTCAGAGCGAGGTAAGTCCCTTGTCTAACCCTGTGAGAGGGAAACTACCCCCTAGGTGTTAATTATTGTTATGTGCAACTAGTTGTGGGTGCTATATACGCACGAGGTGACGAGAGTCCGTACGTAGCTATAGCATATTTATGTCCGGGTGGACTTAGGATCTTATCATGTAATATTTGAAATACTTGAACTCATTGTGCTGGCTTACTTAATTGAAGTTATAAATGTAATTGATTTAGAAATAAAAATATGTATACTAGGCCAAGCCTTAACACTTGAGTGGTGGGCGAGCTATTTCAGAAGTGGTAAAGATTATATTCATTTTATGCTCATTTGCTATAATGTAAACGCGTGTCTCGTAATTCCGGAAACTTCCTTCCCTTTTTTGTGGAGCGGGCCGAACGCCTCGGCAGTATATAGATGCATCTATGGTTCGTGTCGCTCGACCATCGGCAGTGTACACATTATTCTAGATCGGGCCGAACAACCTCGGCAGAATCGTGCGTCATATCGCTAGTAGTCCGAATATTTACGAGTTAATCTTTCCACTGATGCCCGACATGTTATATGGTACTTCTTATTTATTTGATATTGACCCTTGGCATGTTTTGAGCCGTTAAGGTAGAATACAATATTTAGAAATTTATGATTTGAAAGAAGGAATTGGAAGATTATGTAACTTGCAGAAATACCCCATCATTTCTGTATGCTTCATATCTGTGTATGTTTTATTGTATCGCTTTGTTGGACCTTTAGTAAGTGCCGATGTCGTCCCCTCGTCGCTACATCTCCGGGGTTAGGCTAGATACTTACTGGGTACGCGTTGATTTTCGTACTTATGATGCACTTCTGCATCGGATCTGACAGGTTCATTTGATGATCACCTTGGCGCGTAGACGCACCTATTGAGGAGGCTTTACATGAGCTGCATTCCAGGCTACGCATCGCAGTCCACCAAATCTTCATTGTACTATATATTTTATTCTGTCATATTGCATTCGGACATATATTTTAATATTATTGTATTCCTTAGAAATTTGCTCATGCACTTGTGACACCGGATTTTGAAAATTTCTTCATGTTATTCAGTATCGTGGTTCGTGTGAATATTTTCATTCACTCTGTAAATCCTATTTTAATCTGTTCAATTAAAGAAAAATTATGATTTCAAAATACTAGCATGAGTAAAATTTTGGTAAATCACTGTTGGCTTGCCTAACAGCGGAGTTAGGCGCCATCACGACCTATAGTGGGTTTTTGGTCGTGAAATAAAATCTTGCAGAACTTTCAGTAATGTGCCGTCGCAGAACTGGGCTAAGAGTCAAAGATCAGAGAGTATGCAAAAAAACCAAGTCCAGGAGCCTTTGTGAATTGCGAAAACCACAAGAATTGTGCGACCGCAGAAGATTGCCTCGCGGCCGCAGTCCAAAATGTGCGGCCACAGTTTAGAAATGTGCCGCCACAGAACTCCACTTCCTGCCAACTGAGAAAATATGCGGACCGCACATGGAATTGTGCGGCCGCATAACCTCCCGAGGGGCATTTTTGTCAGCGATATTTGGCCCTGAATAAATAGACGAGTTTTACAAAATTAGGTAAAGTTTGAACATCTAAAGCTGCTATAGCCGTTTTTCTTTACTATTTTAGGTAGTTTTACATTATTTGGTGTTTTAACATTAGAGTTCATCATTTTAGTCTTTCATTACGAGTCTAATTAATTTTTCTTCTCTATTTTCTGCATTTTCCATTATGAGTAGCTAAACTTTTACTAGGGTTGTGACCTGACCCTAGTGTGTAAACCTTATGGGTGTCTAATTTAGTGCTTATTTATGATTGTGTGTTGATTATTTAGCTTAGTTTATGCTTCAATTTTAGAATTAATGGTTGCAAACATTGATTCATGCCTATTTGACTTAGTGTCTACTTGAGAAAGAGGGACCTAGTCTAGGCTAACTTAGCTAATAAGAAATTGGGTTAATTGAGAGATTGATTAACCTAATTAAAGGGTTCAAACTAGAAATAGTAATAACCCGACTTGAGCTCTTATCAACTGTTTTGGTTGATACCCGTTTGGACTTGAGAAAGCCAAATTGAGTAAAGTCACTCTCTGGCCGAGAGGTACTGAGTGGGCAGCGAAAAGTTGAGAGCTATAAGATACCCCAATCAACAAAACAAGCATTAACGTCTTTATCCCATTAGGCAAACACCGTGATTATGGTCAAAGTCCTAGGCCTTTAGTCCAATTGGAAAAACCTTAAAAATATTTATTTATAATCTATTTTCTTATCTTGCATTTATTAGAGTAACAGTAGAAATAGAAAAAAAATCTTGTTGTGCAAGCGCAATCTTAGATAACCCAGTTGCTTGCTTCAAATATATACTCCTAACTCCCATCATAACTCCCAGTGGATTCGACCTCGACTCCTAGCTGGGTAATTATTATTGCATACGACCATGTCATATCTCGTCTTAAGGTGTGTTGTGGACGTGATCAGGGGCTGATGGAATTGGTCTTCGCAAACGCGAAGTTTGTCCCACATTCGCGATTGGTGAACTGGTCGTGCTTCACGATCGCGTGCCTTCAGACGCGATCGCATAGAGCATTTTTGGCGGCAGAGGTGGTGTTGTTTCCCGATCATGGAGGCTTCAGACCGCGATCGCGAAAGGCAACGCCTGGGCAGAATATATGTTACTCAATCAGGATTTTTGCTCATTTCACTCATTCCTCTCTTGTTTGGGCGATTTTTGGGGCGTTTTGGAGGAGCCATTTTCATCATCAATCTTGAGGTTAGTGATTTCTTCTCATTGTGAGTTAAATACATGAATTATACATGGATTGGAACATGGAAATTGGTAAAAATTGTGAGATTTTGAAGAAAATCTATAATTTGGTATTTTTGGAGTTTTACCACGAAATTGGACATGGAATTAGGAATAAATCATATATTTGAGTTCGTGGTATTATGGGTAATGATTATCTTCAAATATTTTTGGAATCCAGGCATATGGGCTCGAGAGTTGACTTTGTTTATTTTTCTAGCAGAGTTGAGAATTATTATAAATTATTAAAATTGTACGCATTAGAGTATATTTTGATTTATTTGCACATTGTTTGACTAGTTTCAGATCGTTTGGCTTTGAATTGAAGAGTTGGAGAGACATTGGAACCGGTATAAAACTTCGGAGCGAGGTAAGACTCCTGTCTAACCTTGTAAGGGGGAAACTACCCTTAGGTGATGTAATTGTTATGTGCTACTAGTTGTGGGTGCTACGTACATACGAGGTGACGAGAGTCCGTACGTAGATAAAGTATGTTTATGTTCGGGTAGATTTAGGACTTTATCATGTAATATTTGAATTACTTGAACTCATTCTGATGGCTTAATTAATTGAATTTTATAATTGAAATTGATTTTGATATATATATATATATATATATATTAGGCCGAGCCTTATCACCTTGAGTTGTTGGCAAGTTACTTGAGAAACGGTAAAGGCTATATTCACTTTGTGCTCATGTATTGTATTGTAAGCACGTGTCTCGTAATTCAATAATTTCCTTCCTTTCTTGTGGAGCGGGCCGAATGCCTCGGTAGTATAATAAATGTATCTATGGTTCGTGCCGCTAGACCCTCGGCAGTGTACACATTATTCGGGATCCGGCCGTACAACCTCGGCATAATCGTGTGTTATATCGCTAGTAGTCCGAATATTCATGAGATTATACTTCCACTGATATCTGGAATTTTATATGGTATTCCTCATTCCTTTGATATTGGCACTTGATATTTTCCAAGCTGTTGAGATAGGATACAAGATTGAGAAGTTTATATCGTCTAAAGAATTTTGAAAGAATATGTTGCTTATCGTTTTGCCCCATTATTATGTGGTGTTTCATATCTGCTTAAGATTTATCATATTGCTTTATTGGACCTCTAATAAGTGTCGATGTCGACCCCTCGTCACTACTTCTCCGGAGTTAGGCTAGATACTTATTGGGAACGCATTGATTTATGCACTCATGCTGCACTTCTGCACTAGATGTGCAGGATCTGATAGGTTCATTTAATGGTCATCCGGGGGCGTAGGCGCATCTGCTAAAGAGACTTTATGGTGAGCTGCATTCCAGGCTACGTATCACAGCCCACAGAGCCTCCGTCGTACTATTTACTTTGTCCTGGCTATTTACATTTCACACAGATGTTGTATTATTATTTGTACTCTTTAGTAAATGCTCATGCACTTGTGGTACCGGATTTTGAGGATATTCTAGTTGATGCTTACGGATTCGCATATTATTATCACCTTTTATTTTTATACAATACTAATTATGTACGTACCCGTGATTTTAAGGGCGCAAATTTCCTTACTAAATAAAATTTATGATTTTGAAAGTAATAAAATGAACAATTTACGTGATAGTTCACCATTGGCTTGCCTAACGGTGATGTTGGGCGCCATCACGGCCTATAGTGGGTTTTGGGTCGTGACAAGAAAGTTTTTTGAAATAATTCATATGGTCATGCTATATAGATAAGATCGCGTAGCTAAAAATATTATAATGGATAAAACTAAAACAAAAAACATAGACAATTGACATAATTCTAAGAAAAATAATAAAAAATAATTTAAATTTTCATGTAGTAATTTTAATAAAAAAATTAAAAGTCAACTTTCATATTAAATACAAAAAGGAAGGAGAATTTAATTTAATTACTTATTGAAAGTGATACTAAAATAATAATTATTATAGTTATTAGTAGATTTATGGTATATAACAAACGAACTTCTCTTTTTAAACTTTGAACTAATTCAACATCACGCATTTAGAAAAATAATATAACAATATTCATATTATAGATGAATGCTAAATAAAAAAAGTTAAAATATTACAGAACAAAAACTGAGGTATAAAGAGAAAAATAGAGATAATATGATTTTATCCATACTTTAAATTTATTTGACAAAAATAAGTAAAAAAAAATAATAATACCCAAAAATATTAAACGAGAAAATTCTGAGAAATAGTCATACAAGATAAAGTCAAGTTAAAATTTATGAATAATACAAAACTATATCCATTTTATTTATATTAAATATGACAAGTTACAAAAAATATCATGTCATAATTTGATGATACTAAGTAACGGATAATACAATTATAATAAGCAAGGAACAAAAAAATAATATAAATTTTAGAAAACATTTAGAAATATAAAACATATAAGTAGAATTATGATGCGAAAAATCGTACATATACTGAAATTGAAATTATAATAAACAAAAGTCATAAAGAAAGAATATTAAAGAAAGAAAGAATTCCAAGATATATATATATATATATATATATATATATATATATATATGTAAAACACAAAATAACAATTATTAAAAATATTAGTATATTTTTAAAAAAAATTAAGAGACTTATCTTTTTATATTTTTGATGAATTCAAAATTATAATTTAACCAAAAAATATATTACATAATTTTAATTATAAGTAGATGCAAAATAAGAAAATTAATCAAATATTACAGTAGAAAAGAATGTATAAAAAGAGAGGGATAAAGATAAAATTAAAATATTTATAATTTATATTAATTAATAAAAATAAGAGGTAAGTAAATAACATTCAAAATATATATTGATAATTTTAGACAATTAAAGAATTTTAAACAGTGAAAATAATAAAAATATTTCAGAATAAGAAAATATATATCTATGTAATATTATAGAAAAACAGTGACAAATATTAAGCCAATTGACAAGTTAATAAAAAGTCACATTATTAAATATTTAGTATTAATTACATGCTAATTTAATAAAAATAAAATAAGAAATAAATAATTTATTTAATTATCATATGATGTGTATCCTTTAATTATATAAATTTTGTTATATTTTACACACTGTATTAAAATATAAAATAGCAACTAAAATTTATTAAAATAATATGATATTGAAGATCATAATTTCATAAAATTCTTTACGTTTGTCTGTGCATGGCGCGAGGTATAACACTAGTATATAGTAAGAGATGGAGATGTTAAATATGAAACAATAAGAATATATTTGAAAAGAAAAAGTAATAACGTCTTCTCATTTATTGAAAAATAAATAATTGTAAACAAATTCAGTTTGTAATAACAACTAATATTTGTGATCGGAGGTAGTACGCTCTAGAATTTAAACTAAAAACGTTCCTTCATTTTAAAGCAAAAAATAAAAATAAAACATAAAAATAATGAAGAGTTGCCTTGTAGCCTGTAGGGGATGGCTGAAGATGGAAGTTTTGATTTGAAACGTAAAAGCAGAATGTAACTTTTTCATGTAATCCTTTTGCTAATATGTTAAACAAATGTGTGATGAAATGACTGATTCGCAAAAGACAATAACTACTACGTAGTACTGTAATAAACAGAAAGGGCCATCCAATTCTGTCAAGAAATAAGTTTTTCAAATTTTTGGTGGTGGTCATCATTATGAGCAAAACCTTTTTCCCTCCTTCTATCTTCTTCTTTCTTTCATGTTTCTTAAAATATGTTAGCCTCTAAAGGGAATATTAAGTTGTTAACTGCTTAACCTATAACAACTCGATCTGTCTTTTTGCTTTTTAAGTCACCGTTCTCTTAATTTAGACTCTCCGTATATATTTTACTGTTTTATGACTTGTGGGGATGGTTGGTTCGAGTTTGGAAGGGTTCAGACTGAAATCGGAACACTTCGTTCCTTAATAGTGGCATATAATGGTTAAGTTTGACTTGAGTCAATGTTTTGACTAAACGACTGCGGAATCGGGATTTGATAGTCCCAATAGGTTCGTATGATGATTTTGGACTTGGGCGTGTGTTCGGATTGGATTTTGGATGATCCGGAAGCGTCTCGGCGCTTAATATTGGAAGTTGGCGCATTGAAGCTTTTCAAGTTCTTTAAGTGTGGTTTGGAGTAGGTTTTGGTGTTATCGAGGTCCGTTTAGGATTTGGAGCATGGGAATAGTTCCGTATGGTGATTTATGACTTGCACGTAAAATTTGGTGTCATTCTGAGTCGTCTAAGTATGATTCGGTGCGTTCGGAGTAAGTTGAAAAGCTTGAAGTTCATAACTTGATTCGATTTGATTTTGTTTTGATGTTGTTTTATGTATTTCGAGAGTTCGAGCAGGTCCTTATTATGGATATAGACTTGTTGGTGCATTTGGACGGCGCCCCGGAGGGCTTGGGTGCATTTTGGACCGCTGGGAGCTAAGTCAAAAATATGCTGGTGTGCTGTTCTGGTTTCCTTCTTCCCGAACGCGAAGGAACCCTCGCGATCGCGAAGAAGGAATTGGGGACTGGGTGGTTTTGTGCATCGCGGCGAAGTCTTGGCCGCGTTCGCGAAGGCTTGGGGCCAGTGGCCTTCGCGTTCGCGGGCGACCTGTCGCGTTAGCATAGAGTCGCCTAGGCCTGGGCAACCCGGTTGCCTTACGCATTCGCGAGTGAGGGAACGCATTCGCGATGAGGAGGCGGCTCAGTGCATCGCGTTCGCCAGTGTCCTCTCGCGATCGTGAAGGGAAATTTTCCTGGATTCTTTAGTTTTGCCTTCGCGATGAAGGCAGACCTGGGCAGAATGTTTTAAAAGTTGGGACTTAGGTTTTTTGGTCCATTTCTCTCACTTGTTGGTATATTTTAGAGCTCTTTGATGAGGAATTTTCACCTAACACTTGGAGGTATGTAATTTCTACATAATAGGAGTTTAATATATACTTGGTAGATTTTAACATAAAAATTGTGGAAATTTTAGGAGATTATTGAAAAATCTAAGTTTTGATTAAAATCTGATTAGACCACGAAAATGAGTATGGATTTGAGTAGAAATTATATATTGGGTTCGTGAGATTATGGGTAACATTTATCTTCATAAATTTCCGGAATCCGGGCACGTGAGCCCGAGGGGATGAATTTTGGGAATCTTTCAATTTGGGGCAGGTAATTACCCTAATAGCTAAATAATGAACTTTTGAGTGTATATTGATTAATTTATATAATATTTAGCTAGCTTCGGATTGTTCGGCATCAACTTGAGGGCTTTAGAGTGAATTTGTGGGCCGGAAAAGCGAGCTTTAGGACGAGGTAAGTCTCTTGCCTAACCTCTTATGAGGGAATTTACCCCATAGGTGTTTTAAATTACTATTTGCTACTAATTGTGGGTGCTACGTACGCACGAAGTGACGAGAGCCCGTGTGTGGCTATAAATCATGATTATGTCCGGGTAGTTTTAGGGCCCTATCATGAAATACTTTTATTGTTTGCACCCTACTTGTTAATTTAAGTGATTAAATTATATTGAAACTTGATAAATGATTCGAAAAGACCGAGCTTCAGTTATATTGAATTTTGGCGGGCTACTTGACCGTCGATAGAAATTGTGCCTCCTTGTGTATTAGTCTTGTGATAGCCTTTAAATCAGATGTTCGTAGAGTATTCTCTCTTCTTATGGAGCGGGCCGAATGCCTCGGCAGTACAATAGATGCATCTATGGTTCATGTCGGTCGATCCTCGGCAATGTACACATTATTCTGGATCGGGCCATACGACCTCAGCATAAATCGTATGTGATAATGCTCGGAGTCCGATTACACTTGATTTACTTTCATGACTTGAGAAAATATAGTTTACTTGATGGCCCGAATTTGTTGAAATTAGTATGTGCTAATTGGAAATTTTTTAATTGATTATAGTTAAAGAATCATTTATTTATTGTTTGTTATTGTGTTATTATTATTGATGTATTACATGCCTATTCAGAATCTCTATACTTTATTTATTGGCCCATAGTAAGAGTCAATGTCGACCCCTCGTCACTATTTCTTCGAGGTTAGACTAGATACTTACGGAGTACATGTTATTTATGTACTCACGCACTTCTGCACTATTCGTGAAGGATCTGAGGCAGGTGCATCTGGCAGTCATTCAGGCGCATACCCCCGTTACCCCGAGGCATAGTGGTGAGCTTCTCTCTGCGACCGTTCTACAGCACCCGCAGTCTCTCTTTTGTATTTACTTTCTGTCTATCTTACTCCAGACAGTAGTATAGGTGGTTTTGTATATTCTACTAGTTACTCATACACTTGTGACACCGAGTTTTGGAGTATTCTAGTAGACACATTATGGTTTTGAGTCTTTATTTCACTGTATTCTCACTCATTAGTTTATGCTCTACCTTACTATAATATTGCACTACTCATCTACTTAATAAATAAAAATAAACTACTTTAAAACTATTAAAAAGAACAAATACATGATTAGTTCACCGTTGGCTTGCCTAGCGGCAACGTTGGTCGCCATCACGGCTTATAGGGGAAATTGGATCATGACAACTTGGTATTAGAGCGAGTTGGACACCCGGGTAGAGCTCAGCACAGCCTTTCATCCGCAGACCAACGGGCAATCGGAGTGGACAGTATAGATCTTGGAGGATATGCTCAGAGCATGCGTTATTGACTTTGGAAGGCTATAGGATTTATTCTTGTCTTTGGCCGAGTTTTCTTATAGCAACAATTATCAATCCAGTATTGAGATGGTTCCATTTGAGGCTTTGTATGGTCCGCGATATTGTTCCGCCATCGGATGGTTTGAGCCCGGCGAGCTAGGTTATATGGTACTGATTTGGTGAAGGATGCCTTGGAGAAGGTGAAGTTAATTTAGGAGCGACTTCGCACAGCACAGTCCAGAAAGAAGAGTTACGCGAATCAGAAAGCGCGTGATTTATCATTTATGGTGGACGAGAAGGTTCTCTTGAAAGTCTCGCCGATGAAGGGAATCATGAGGTTCGGAAAGAAGCGAAAGTTGAGCCCAAGGTTTATAGGTCCATTTGAGGTGTTGAGGCAAGTTGGGGAGGTTGCTTATGAGATTGCTTTGCCTCATAGTCTATCAGGAGTTCATCCAGTTTTCCACGTGTCTATGCTCCGGAAGTATCATGCCGACAGGTCGTATGTGTTAGACTACAGCACGGTTAAGCTAGATGAGAGCCTGGGTTATGAGGAGGAGCTAGTTGTCATTGTTGACAAACAGGTTTGCCAGTTGAGATCTAAGAATATTTTTGCGGTAAAGGTTCAGTGGAGGGGTCAACCAGTCAAAGAGGGGAGACGGGAGACCAAGGAGGACATACGGAGGAGATATCCACACCTATTCAGCCCTCCAGGTATAATTCTGGACCCGTTCCAGGTGAACGTTTGTTTAAGAGGTGGAGAATATAACGACCCGACTGGTAGTTTTGCCTTCTAGATCTTCGTTCCCCTAATTTAGACTCCTCGTATGTATTTTTTTTGTTTTATGACTTGCGGGGATGGTTGGTTCGGGTTTGGAAGGGTTCGGGTTGAAATCGGAACACTTAGTTCCTTAATAGTGGCTTATAATGGTTAAGTTTGACTTGAGTCAACATTTTGACTACACGACTGCGGAATCGGGATTTGACGGTCCCAATAGGTCCGTATGATGATTTTAGACTTGGGCATGTGTTCAGATCGGGTTTCAGATGAACCGGGAGCGTTTCGGCGCTTAATATTGGAAGCTGGCGCACTGAAGGTTTTCAAGTTCTTTAAGTTTGGTTTGGAGTAGGTTTTGGTGTTATCGAGGTCCATTTGGGATTCCAAGCCTGGGAATAGTTCCGTATGGTGATTTATGACTTGCACGCAAAATTTAGTGTCATTCCGAGTAGTCTAAGTATGATTCGGTGCGTTCGGAGTAAGATGTAAAGCTTGAAGTTCATAACTTGATTCGATTTGGTTTTGGGGTAGGATTCTTAGTTTTGATGTTGTTTTATGTGTTTCGAGAGTTCGAGCAGGTCCGTATTATGGTTATAGACTTGTTGGTGCATTTGGACAGGATCCCAGAGGGCTCGGGTGCGTTTCGGACCACTCGGAGCTAAGTCAAAAATCTGCTGGTGTGTTGTTCTAGTTTCCTTCTTCGCGAACGCAAAGGAACCCTCGCGATCGCAAAGAAGAAATTGGGGGCTGGGTGGTTTTGCGTATCGCGTTCGCGAAGTCTTGGCCGCATTCGCGAAGGTTTGGGGCCAGTGGCCTTTGCGTTCGCAGGATTCGCATAGAGTCGAGGGCCTAGGCCTGGGCAACCCAATTGCCTTACGCGTTCGCGAGTGAGGGCACGCGTTCGCGATGAGGAGGAGGCTAGTGCATTGCGTTCGCGAGTGTGCTCTCGCGATCGCGAAAGAAAATCTTCCTGGGTTCTTCAGTCTTGCCTTCGCGATCGCGAGGGCTTGTCCGTGATAGCGATGAAGGCAGACGCGGGCAGAATGTTTTAAAAGTCGAGAATTAGGGTTTTTGGTCTATATCTCTCACTTGTTGGTCGATTTTAGAGCTATTTGAGGAGGGATTTTTACCTAGCACTTTGAAGTAAGTAATTTCTACACAATATGAGTTTAACAAATGCATTATGGGTAGATTTTATCATAAAAATTATGGGAATTTTAGGAGATTATTGGAAAATCTAGGTTTTGACAAAAATGGGATTAGACCATGAAAATGATTATGGAATTGAGTAGAAATTATATATTTGGGTTCGTGAGGTTATGGGTAATATTTAACTTCAAAAATTTTCGGAATCCGGGCACGTAGGTCCAGGGGTGAATTTTAGGAATCTTCCAATTTGGGTTGGGTAATTACCTAATCGCTAAATAATGAACTTTTGAGTGAATATTAATTAATTTATATAACATTTGACTAGCTTCGGATTGTTCGGCACCAACTTGAGGTTTTAGAGTGAATTTGTGGCCGGAAAGTGAGCTTTGGGACGAGGTAGGTCTCCTGCCTAACCTCTTATGAGGGAATTTACCCCATAGGTGTTTTAAATTACTATTTGCTACTAATTGTGAGTACCACGTACACACGAAGTGACGAGAGTCTGTGCGTAGCTATAAAGCATGCTTATGTCCGGGTAGTTTTAGGGCTCTATCATGAAATGCTTGTATTGTTTGCATTCTACTTGTTTATTTAAGTGATTAAATTATATTGAAACTTGATAAAGGATTCGAAAAGACCGAACTTCAGTTACTTTGAGTTTAGGCGTGTTACTCATCTACTTAATAAATAAAAATCAACTACTTTTAAATTAATAAAAAGAACAAATACATGACTAATTCACTATTGACTTGCCTAGCTGCGACGTTAGGCGCCATCATGACCTATAGGGGAAATTGAATCGTGACATAACCATATCAAACAATGATTAAATTTATTAGCAAATCAAACTTTTATTAATGTCCTAAATACATGTATGGGAAAAAAATGAGATGGCACAAGCTTATTGGGAAATGCAGTTGATGCGATTTTACACATAAAATTCCATGTAGAAAGTATAGTTTGTTCACAAGCAACCAAAGATCTCTCTGGAAAAAAAAAATCAAAGATCTCTCTAAGGTCTAAAAACCCTCTTTCAAGGGACATGATGGAAAGAAAGGACTTCCAAAATACAACTCCCCTGTCCAAGATTTTGATATCAATTGTATTGACTCCTTGACCAACATTACCCTTTCTCTAATCAAAATATAGTGAAACCAGAAGAAAAGACTTAGTAAAAGTCTCCAAATTACAAAGTGAACATGGATGTCCATTTTCATGGACTACTTCAATGTTCAATCCGATACCTAACCCATTAAACACTTAAACTCCTTCCTTACTCATCCATCTTGCACGTTGGAAGGGGGCAATGTATATGTGCTTCTTGAATATGTAACACGAATTGACTTGGCATCAGTGGCGGATTGAACTAGGATTTTCACTGATGAAGGTCAACCTATAAAAAAGTAAACTCACAAATAAGCAGAGGTCAGCTGAAACCTCTTGAATACATGTGGCAGCTTAGCGTCAGAGCAAGAAGTATATTAAAAAGGCAATCTTGAATGATCCAGTGTCTTTTGGTTTGAATTGTATATCGTCGTAAACCCTAATTTATCTTGAACTAGATTTTTTGCTTAAGTATTAATCTTTTGGAGGATTAAGTGGTCATGAAATGCCACGTACAAAATGAGTACAGTGTCAAGAATGTTATTCGCAAGCAAAGTAAACCTAACTTTGGATCTGTAATACCATCATTACTGACTAGACTACGTACATCTCAACACTTTTTCCTTTCCATTTTATAATTTCTTAACTTATTTAGCCGTCAGGATACACATTATCCATCTACCCCAATCCTGATATCATATTTTTAATCTCTCAATCTTCATATATTTGTTACCAAAGTCAACCACTGTATCCAATAAAGGTCTCCAAAGCATGTTAAGATACTCCCTGGAACTTGCCTAGATCTTAAGGGGGCTCCAATAGGTTTCACATCCACAAGGTAAAAGAATAGCATGAAAACTTGCACCATAAAGTGCATGAGAATTAAGTTGTATGTACACAGAATCATTACACCATTAGTGGAATACTATATTTTAACTAGCTATAATAGACTATTATTCTATTTATTCTATTTTTCAGGTTATCTATCAAGTTCGTTACGAGTGGTTACATGTTGTTATAGGTAAATTTAAGTAATAAGGTAAAAGATCAATATACTGTCAGCACACAAAAGCTAAGCACAAGTGCAAATTATCTTGCATTATTCCTCAAACGCCTGTGCAAAAAGTGAAAGTGCAGTCAAATAAGAAAAGGTCATGACACCAATCATTGTCACAAATTGACTTGTAATATTCCCCTCACCGTTGTGAAGGGGTTGGTCTAAGCACGAGACCTGATATATGTGAAGTTTACATACAAGAAGCAACTTGAAAAGTCTATGCACAAGTCTTCCATGTCCCACTCTCTCTACTGGTCCACTCTTTGTTTAAGCATCATAACCATAGTTTTTTGAATCACTGAGCGAGCAAATAAAGGGCCCCCATGACATGCATTCAGCCACCAATCCTAAGCATCGTCCATGAACCTTCTTTTGACCTCGTAGGAAGCTTACTAGGAAAGATACATAAAGGGGAACTTTGCCTTCAACATAAATGTACACCACGCGAATTCAGTCGATTACCATGGCTGCAAATAATCCTAGTGCAAACATGTCTGATGGGAGTTTTAGATCACTGGACTCACCTGATAGTGATTTTTCCAACCAGCTAATTAACTTTGAGCTTTCTGACATTTTTGAGCTCGATAACTGGCCCGTTCATGATGATCCAACGTTTGTTGTTTCTGGCCCTTCCCAGTACTCAAATTATGCAGGAAATGAAGTGGTTGTAACTGAGAGAAGCAGGAGTTACCATGAAGGATCTAGCAACAGTAAGCATTTCATCAAGAAACAGTTTTTAGTATTTTGTTACGTAATTTAGTTATATGGCATTAACATGAGACATCTAATAACATTACAGACATGCACAAATTAGGTAAGAGTAGCACATACGATGAAATTTGATTAACTTTATTGATGAAACATTTGGTTTGGTAAACAAATAGACATTGGGAACAGCAGCGAGAGGAAGGAAGTAAAGGACAAGGTTGCTTTCAAAACACTGTCACAGATCGAAATACTAGATGATGGCTATAAGTGGAGAAAGTATGGAAAGAAGATGGTGAAAGATAGTCCAAACCCAAGGTAAAATAATATCTTCATATTTTCTGTTTCAGGCAAGGGTGACAGAAAGAAGAGTTTTAGTTAGAACTTTCCATCTACCTTTCCTTTTCTTTCGGTTTTCAATTTTATCTACGTTCCCATGACAAATATCACTCCTCATGCCTTGAAACCTGAAGAACTCAGTACACGCTATGTCATAAAGCTCTCAGAAGAATTTAGCCTTATAGCTCATGATAGCTTATTGTTTAGTTTGCTGGCTTAAGCTATCTGAATCAAATAAGCATATATCTGCAGTAACTGTTTGCTTAAATAAGACATAGTGAAAAGCTGGTTGCATCTATGTTCAACCGAGCATGACATGACTTATTTAAGTTGTATTTCTATAAGCTGCCTAATTTATTAGTTATCCTAACAAGTATTAACAATATAACAACTACTGCTCCTCAATTCCAAGCAAGTTGGGGTTGGTATTATGAATCTTCACTGTCCATGTCGCGCCATTTAAGCAACAGGCCATTCAGTTACTTGATACTCTTTGCACTCTCAGTCAAGCAACCTAAATTCTAGGAAATTTACCAGAAACATAACTCACCAAAGAACAGTCCACATCTGCCAAACCATGGGACCACATTATCAAGGCCCCATTTCTAGTTAAATAGTAAAGGCAAAAGAGAAGTGCTAGTGTCACTTAAAAACGAATGTCAAATCAAAGGAAGATGAGGTTCCAATAAGACACCAAGACTAGGGTGTAAGACCTGAAAAGAGAAGTTCAGAAATTGAAAGTAGTAATTCTATTATGGTAAAAAGAAACTTCCACATACTTTAATCAATTAACTACGCTTTCACAGAGACTAACAAAAAAGTTATGGCATTTGCTTTATACGAATAGCAGCTTATGGAAATTGGTATGATAACTTACTCACATAACCATGTTCTGTATCAACAGGAATTACTATAGGTGCTCCATTGAAGGTTGTCCAGTGAAGAAGAGAGTTGAACGAGACAAAGAGGACTGTCAGTATGTGATAACCACCTATGAGGGTGTCCACAACCATCAAGGTCCTTCCCAGTTCTGATTCCTGTAACAGAGCATGAATTTTGAACTTACTATGACTGTTGGAAAGTAGCTAAATCAGGGTTTTATTAGTAAATTCGATCACCTATACTGTTTCCGGCATTTAGACCTGACAGCTTGGCGAGTTTGTAACCTATCACAGTGGGCTCAGATGGAGATGTCTCTCTGTAACTTAAAAGTAATCAATTAGAACAGTTTGTGCTCGTCAGTTGGCATGTAGTCTAATCTTGCTTCCAACAGGATTTATATATATTATAGTATTACCAACTGACATGGTAATCTTCAGTGTTGAAACATATTGTGCATCAGTGAAGTGATCAATCGAAAGATTAGGCTCCAATATAAAAATAAAAATAAATCAGCCTTTTTCCAGCAAATGTGAAGAAAGGAAAACTGAAGTGTCAGATGTATCTTGTTTCACCTGAAAAATTGAGGTGAACCACAAAATGGTTGAATAAACTCTGTTTTGACCAGGAGGCAAATGCAGTAGGAAAGTCGTTTCGTGGTTTTAGATAAAAGACAGATGAAGCCAACAGATACTAAAACTAACAGACTTAAGTTTCCAGAGAACACAGATAAACGAACTCTCAACCACTTAATAAGATTAAGTACAGAGGAACAATCCCATGTTTATCAATAAGTTTGTTCAGAACTCCAAAGAAAGTATTGCTAGTCTAACTCATTTCTCGACCTACTCAACTAAAGGTGGCTCTACAAGTTGCATAATATTGATGATTTGTCCACATGAAAATATATTGCATAGCAAGTTATTGACTACAAACAGCCCGTGTCATTTGTCAACTCAGAACCTCGACCAAGAAACAATGGGAAGAGGAAAAAAAATCATGAAAATGAAATGCAAACAAAAGTAGAAGAACTATACGCCTTGATATATGGCCATCCTCCTTTAATCCACAGGAATAAGGAAAAGGGAAGATTAAAGGGGCAGTACATTGCAGGAAATACTTCAAGGATGATGCGTTGCATGCAAGTCCAATATCAGCCAAGACAAGAGAAGCTTGGAAAGTATCGTTCACAGGCTATACTGTAAATAGTTTATAAGGGAAAGAAGGTAGAAATAACCAGTTTCAAGAAAGTTGGTCTACAACATAGGAAGCACAGCGTGAGAGCTCCAAGAACTTTGTTATAGTTATAAACGAACATCTCGAAATGCTAATAACCATTACAACAAGGAAATGGCTTGGAGATAATGCTATGTCGTGAAACTTTTTTCAGCTACTTTACATAAAGATGATCGAGAGATATCTTCACTTCATATACAAAATGGAAAAATATACATGTGTAGAAAGAGGGTGTTATAACTTGATTCCCAAATGACGGGGCTTTGGACAACCTTCTGTTGGAAAAATAATATCAGGATTTCGTATATGAACATTTGATGTTGCCAGCTCTTTCCATTTGGAATCTCTAATATGAAAATCCGATGAGATGCTCCACAAAGCATCTCCAGGCCGCATAGTTCTCCTTATCTGCGGCGATGATCTTATGATGGCATTTGACTTGGAAATTGGACATTTGCTAGTCCTCCCCATGCCACTTGATAGCAACCACCGCGTCCCAGCTTGTTGCTGTCTTTTTGTGCCCCAAATTTGTTCATCATTAGGCTCAACATTAAAACCTGCGACATGAATTTCAGTTATCCTAAACTGAGAAACAGCCTGCCTATGGATTCCTCTCTCACTTTCTCCAGCAATAATTTCTTCCTGAATGAATTGCTCCTTCAAATCAGTTTCGCAGCTTGAATTTCTTTCTGATGCTCTGCTGCAGGAAAATTGTTCAACAGGAGCATAAGATCTCTCTAATTGAATCAGAATGAGCATGGAGATGCCGACCATCTCATAGTCACGCAAAGGATCTCTGAGTTGAACCCTCAGAGCTAAAGTCAAGTTGTTACACAGTTGACCACATTCTTTACCCAACAATTCCGATCTTTCTTCACTTGTTGCAAGTCCTGAATTATCTAAATCAAGGGACTTAGCATGATGGGCTGCTAATATTTTGATGGTTCTTTCTTTGATCTCAGGATTATTACTGAAATCTCCAGCATCCAGCCTCAACCATTCATCTGGTGAAACAGACAGCTCCACTAAATCACCCTCGTCATCATCACTTTCTTTGCCACTCCAATGCTGTAATACGCTAGCTATATTAAAACCAAAAACTTCACTAAGTTGAGGCCTAATGCTTGAAGGTGCTTCATTATCTGACAAGTTTGACTGGATTCTTAACCCTTCTACTGTAAGAGGTTCTATCTTATCCATTGCCAAAGGAGCTAGATCCTCCATAGACACAAAACCTAAATCTACATCATCAATTATTGAGGTTGAATTCTGATGACCAGAACTCCGATGTAAAAACAGATCTTCAGTGTCCTTCTTCATACCAAATAAGCCATGCCAAAAAGTGAACCTGCCAAAATAATCACAAGAACATAACTTAAACCATCGTCTTGGATATCATACAAATAATGAAAATAATAGAAAACTTATAATTTATATCATGATCTTAAAACTACAAACCTCTCATCTGGTTCAATTCTGGATCTGGCTTCCCAGGCCATTTCTTGTATATTCCTCCCCGTGATATCTTCTAAAGGCATCAGTGTATCCGCCTGAACAGACATTTTGGAAATTCCCCCAGATGCCCAGCAGCTGAGTATTTCCATAGCACTACAACCCATTGCAGCAGGGAGCACAACTGGACTGGAAAACTGCATGGTCAACCTTGCACCATTTCTTGCATTCCTAAAATGTTGAGGACTCATTGAACATAAGAAGCCCCCATTATGCGTGCACATTTTGGAACCTAAGCCCTCCCCAAGAGGAGGTAATTCTAATGGTCTTTCAGGGGAAAGATAGATTGGACTTCCAAACCCACCAGAGCTGGTGTGTGGTGAATTGTGGAATGCTTTCTCATTCAAACCCCAATCTCGCATCAAAGCCTCAGTTTCCAAGTTTTCTATCATTTTTGCATTCCTTTTACTCCTCAATGACTGGGTACCCCGCTTGTGCTCCTTCTCAAAATTCTTAATAACCGATGACAAATCAAAGTCATCAGAACAAGCAACTCTTCCATGAACACTTGAAGCAATGCCACTGAATTCCACTTGATCATCTGTTGCATCAAAACCAAAAATTGGGTTTCCAGAAGAAAGGGCCTCCTTCTCAAACTGTCTCAAAAGGCATTCTCTTGGCGAATCCGGACAACTATCAAAACTCAAGTCAATTGATGTCTGCTCAATGTTCAACATATCTAGAAAATCATTTGCCACAGACTCTGTAACATCATCTAGGCTAAGTGAATTCACCCGCCTACTGGATTTATAGCTGGACTTCAGATTCATGTAGTTTTCTTGGTCAATGGAATCAAAGATTTCTACTGGTGAATCCAACTCTGCGGACTCCGCAGTCAACAGGTCTAGGAAAATCGATTCAAGCTCTTCAAATGTTCCATCCTCACACACATCAGTCTCCTCATAGTTGCTGCTCTTCATCGTATGTTCTCCTCCGTCGACGTCATTGCTTTCATGCTTTTGGTTGTATTCACTTTTCTCGTTACTTGTATCCTCCAAAATGTAAGCAACATCAGTAGTTTCTATTGAAGTATAATCACAACTTTCGTAAGAACATACTTCTGGTTTCAACTGCTCTTTCCTAGAAGATTCCATGCCCAGCTCACTGACAGTAAACTCAATATGTTGATCATCCCTGGTACTTTCAGCATAAGACTGAGACAAAGCACCAGAATTTGGTTTTAAGGGTTCTAAATGTTCATATAAGAAATCTAATTCATCCAATTTCTCTAATTTTACTTCCTCAAGTCTTTTATACAGAAAGGAAATAGATCGAGACAATTCTGATTTTTGGTTTGATAAAACTTCATCAAAACTTCTCGCATCCAATGACCTAGATGAAAAATGAGTCATACCAGCAGGCTTGCGGGGAACACTTCCAACCCTCTGAAGCATTCTATTACCACTAGTCCCATCACATTCTGAGAAATGATCTATTGCAGCAGGCTTGATGGCTTGTATGAATTGATTAGGTTCAATCGAGTTACTCCCTAATACAGAAAACCCGAAACTAACATTCAGCATTGCACCTTTAGCCTTTCCTGAAAGCTTGAAGCTCGTGGTCCACTTCCCTGAATTCCTTCTTCCCTCCTCTAACTCCTCCAAGGTTAGTGGAAGCAACATCGTAAGATCAACCCAATGTTTGCCAATATCGAGGCCTGGAGCCCCAATCACAGAAACGTGAAGCATGAAATGTTTAGGCTCATACTTTGCTGAATGCTGGTGTCCTGTCCTACTTCCATATACAGAACAAGAATGCGTCAAACTCTCCTCAAACTCAGCTGTTCCCTGACAAACCTGAGCAGGGCGAGTTCTCATCACTTCACCCTTACGTTTCCAGTTTACACACAAAGCAAGGTCCTTGAAATTGACAGGCAAGCCTTCAATGGAATGAACATGAAGAAAGAAACAACAATTGAACCGTCGATGGCGGATATGAGTTAGAGCCTTTAATGGATTCCAACTCCACATAGATGATTTCTTCTGTTTATGCAGCATGTCATCAGATACAACATTGGAATTGGATCTAGAGATATGGATCCCGCCAAAAGAATCATGCCCATGATCTGCTTGAAAAGTTAAAGCCTTCTGAGGGGTTTTATGTACATAAAGGGCTTTACTAATCTCTTCAATGTCATGCAGCAATCGCCCACCATTCTGTTCTCCGCTACTGCTCTTCCAAGACATCTTTTTCACTGCCAAAACATAAATATCCAACCAAGAATCCAAATGAGAAGCCAAAAACAAAAAGACCTTTGTGGGCCAGGAAATTTTATTCATATTGTTACGACTGCTGACCAGCTTGCATGCACCTCGACTATTCCACCTTGTACTTGCCACCTCCCACCAGCACAGGTATCATAACAGTTTATATTTTGTAAGGGAAACCCAAAAAAAAAAAAAAAAATATACCTAAATATCAACTATGCCTCAATGCCAAACTAATTGTAGGCTATTTTCAGAAGATTTATCACAGTTTGACAACAATTATAAGCCGATCATTTATTGGGTTCGAAAGTGACTATGCTTTGCACATCAAAGAGTTAAATCCAAAATAATAATAAAAGAATAAAAAATAAAAAAATATATCAATATTAATGTTTCTATTTCAGCTTATATAAGATTAGCATAAGCTTAGGTATAATGAAGAACTAAACTTGTTTTAAAATTTTAACTTCATTCTTTCAATTTTGAGTTCAGTAAACCAATACTGTCCTTCAATTCTCCCAATACATTACAGAAGCTTCAACTGCAAATCATTATGTTTCTCTTCAAGTTTAACATAGGTAATTAGGTCAAAACAAAGAACAAAACTTATTCTAAGTTTAGTCTTATTTTCTTCAATCAATTCACACAAATTTTCAACAAAATCAAATACCCAATTCAATTACAGAAGTTCAACTTCAGCTACAATAAATAAATCCATCTTACACCTCAAATCAAAAAGCGTTGAATCTAAATGTAAAGAAAGAATTTGGGGAGAAGGCTTACAGCAGTGAGATCCATAGAAGAGCAAGGAAGATGAGTTGACCGTTGATTTTAGCTAAAGTTTTATGGGTTGCCCGATTGATGATGTTATCCTCTGCTACTACTGGCTAGCTTATACCTTTGTTTGTCGTTTTTTTTTGGGGAAATGGTGGGTATATTCTTATTGAATATCGTGTTTCTTTTGGGTTTTTCTTCTGCACCTGCTCTGACAGCTCCCTCCTTCTCCACGCGGCCTACAACTCCAGCTTGGAAATTGTGGGTGTTTCCGTAATGGAGGAAAATATATTTTTTTTCAATATTCTCATGTTTGAATTTTGATTGGTCAAATGTTCTGAAAATTATTTTCTCGGAAAAATAAGTTTTATAAATTAGGAAAATTACTTCTCTGGGAGTAGTGAAAAAAGGTCGCTTTGTTAAATCCTATTTTTTCACAATTCGTATTAAATATAATAATTAGTATTTATTAAATATTTGATGGAGATCAAAAATACTCATTTTGTATCAACTTAAAGGACCAGAATCATAGGCGGGGCTCGAATTTTGAGTTTATAGGTTCTTGATCCTTGAAAAAATAACTTATTAGGGTTTGAATAGAATAAATTTTTTTTATATATTAAGTAAATTTTGTAATGTAAATATAGAGTTTGAACTAAAATCAAAGACTAGCTTTGTTCCTCAATAATATATTTAAGGGATCATTTTATACCTATCTGTAATATAAGGAACACTTTTATAATTTTTTCGAAATAATGAAAGCACACAGAAAATTTCCAAAATTATTCTAACTATTTGAAACCAAATATAAGCGCCACAATGGAGTAGGTAATGGATTAATTTGTGTGTGTTTTTTCTTTATTAATGTAAAAGACCAAACAAAAGGGGCAACAGCCAAACTTAAACCTAGTCCTATTTTTTCTATCACGAGAACATCTATAAAGTCACTTACCTGTTATTACTCCATCAATGACCCCATTAGCAAAAACGAAAAAAGTTTTTTTTTTTTTTTTCCAGTGCTCCATTGATGTAATTCTAGATAAGTAGAAGTATGAAAAAAATAAATTTAAAATTTAAAATGTTAGATGTCAAAAATAAAATTTTTGACAGTTAGGGGGTGTTGAGGGACCATCTTTACCGATTATACCATTTGACTTTTGGCCAACGATTAGATTTTGACTACATTTATAAATACTAGTATCTATGAACGTGTGTTGCACATTAATAACGACACGTGATGATTTAAATATTTATTTATATGAAAGAATAACGAAATTTAATTAATAAGAGAAATTTTATGTGTAATAATACAACAATAATCTAAATATCGAAAAATATTATTAAATTAGCATAATACGTAAATTCAAAATGAAAGAACATCATCAGAACTTATACAAATGATCAATTTAGTCATATTAGTTAGATAACTTATATTATAATTTACAAGTATTTAATGTGATGATGTCTTACCGAATACTTCTTTGTAGACAATATTTTTTGTGTATATTTTCTTCTAATGTTTTGGATGATGTGCCATAACCAGAACTCTTATTGTTGATATTGATATTCCTCTTGAAAGTGTAATATATTGTTGTTCGTGCAAGAAAATATATTACGATAATATAGTCTAATATTTAGGATGTTTGTCCTTATGCTTTATTTATTATAATTGCAAAATATAAACATACTGAAAACTATTTTCACACAAATTTAAAAGGACATCATTTAGTTTCGGGAGACGAAAGTTGAATTGGGGGATAAACACATACGTAGAAGCACATTGACCCGTATAATAATTTCTGCATGTATGACGATATTGTCAAACTTCTATATACCATCTGTGTGTTATCACATGAGCTATTCGGCGGATCTAAATTTTTCAGGAGCATATTTTTCTTTAAAATCAACCTATATGCAATACAAGATTAATTTTAACTTAGTATATTATATATATGGTGACACTAACATATGTAAGAATAATGAACTTGATAAGAAACATGTATGGTAGAAGGCCATTTGGTATTAAAGTATTTAAGTATTCTTCTTGGTAGTAATTGTTGGTATCATCTTCCGCTGAGTCAAAAACTAAATAAAAATTATTTTTACCTTAAAACTTAGCAATGAACTTTTTATTTTATTAATCAACATATTCATTTATGCTAGCTAAGATAGCTCTTTATTTCCTATAATGTAATTTGCACAAATTACATTTTAATCTAATGATGAAAATATTTCCCTTATTAAATGCACTACTATTACCATTGAGGTTGATAACAAGTGAATAGGAAGAACCAAATCATCTTTTATTGGATGCTCTTCTTCGTTTCTAACATGAAGCAAGAAGTTATTGAATGTTGGGATTTGTTCTTACTTTTATATTTCTTGTCAATTGAATATCTTCCATTTGAGACCATAAGTATAATTTTGGTAAGCTAGTTATTACAGTCTCTGCTTTCATTAATTTTGGAACTACTGGTAGTACTTGACAGAAATCACCTCCCAAACCATTACTTCTCCATCAAACATTTATTGATATCCAATGTATCTCTAAAACTCCGATCAATAGTTTTGATCGTTTGACGCTTAGCCATAAGCGCTTCATTCCATACTATCAATTTTGCTTTTCTTATAAATTTAGCACAATTGCTCTGCTTTATATATCTTTGTGATGATTATTTTAGTTGTTTGAAGAGGTATATCAGATATAAAGTAAGTTGTACGACCTCATAATAAAATTGTTGCTGGTACACCACTTGTTGTTATTACTAACAGTATCATGCTTGTTGGTCTGACATTGGCAAGTAATGCATGTCATAGAAATATTATCTCGATTCTGTTAGAGGTATCTTGTAACGACCCAGCTGGCCGTTTTGAGAGTTGTAGCCCCGTTCCCTCATTTATTGTTCATTCCCTGCTTAATTGTTGTTATGTAACTTGTCGGGGTAGTTGATTCGGATCCAGAGAGATTTCGGAATGAATTGAGACACTTACTCTCAAGGTTGAAAGCTTAAGTTGAAAAGAGTGACCGGATGTTGACTTATGTCTAGACGACTCCGGAATGGAGTTTTGATGATTCAATTAGCTCCGTTGGGTGATTTTGGACTTAAAAGTGTGTCCGGATTGTGAATTGGAGGTCCGTAGTTGAATTAGGCTTGAAATGGCAAAAGTTAAAAATTTAGAAGTTTGACCGAGAGTGTACTTTGTGGATACTCGGAATAGGGTTCCGGGAATTGGAGTAGGTCCGTGGTATCATTTGTGACTTGTGTACAAAATTTGAGGTCAATCGGATGTGATTTGATAGGTTTCAGCATCATTTATAGAAGTTGGAATTCCTTAGTTTCAATAGGCTTGAATTATGGTATGATTCGTATTTTTTTGATATTGTTTGATGTGATTCGAGGGCTCGACTAAGTTTGTATCGTGTTTTAGGACTAGTTGGTGTGTTTGGTTGAGGTCCTGGGGGCCTCGGGTTGGTTTCGGATGGTTAACGGATCGAAAATGAGACTTAGAAGATTGCTGAAGCTGGGAGTCTTCTGGTGTAATTGCACATGCGGAGCTTTGGTCGGAGGTGCGAGCTGGGGAGTGCAGATGCGGCCAGGAATGAGGAACGTTATGGTTGCAGGTGCGAAGGATTTTCCGCACCTGCATGGTCGCAGATGCGGAGAGGTTGAGCGTAGAAGCGGAGGCCAGTGCAGGAGCGGAGCATGGTCCGCAGGTGCGAAGCGCCATTCCAGTGGTTCACTCCAGAAGCGGAAGGATTGTCACATTTGCAATGCCGTAGATGCAATTAAGTTTCCACAGGAACGAAAAGGCTGGACAGAACCTTAAATTCGAGGGTTCCGTGATTTTCTTCATTTTGAACATTTCCAAGCTCGGGATTAAGTGATTTTTTAGAGTATTTTTGAGAGGTTTCTTGAGGTAAGTCACTTGTGGTTAAATTTATTCGATAATTATGTTTTCCTATTG
This sequence comes from Nicotiana obtusifolia, assembly GCA_002018475.1. Classification (NCBI taxonomy): domain Eukaryota; kingdom Viridiplantae; phylum Streptophyta; class Magnoliopsida; order Solanales; family Solanaceae; genus Nicotiana; species Nicotiana obtusifolia. The sequence continues at coordinate 48,717 of MCJB01018905.1, read as the reverse complement.
AATTTTCTACCTAGATTGTGTGGTTTTGAGGTATAATTTGGGGGTTTGAGGCTAGGGATTTGGAGAGTTTAAATTGGAGATTTGGGTGTCGATTTGGTGTTGGATTTTGGTAAATTTGGTATGGTTAGACTCGTGGCGGAATGGGCTTTCGAGTTTTATGACTTTTATTGGATTTGCATGGTTTGAGGTAAGTAACAGTTCTAAACTTGGTTCTGAGGGTATGAAACCCCGAATTTTGTGTCATGTGATTGGTGTTGAGGTGACACACATGCTAGGTGACAGGCGTGTGGGCGTGCACCATAGTAATTGTGGCTCGGTCAACTCCATGGAATTGTATAGTTGAATAGTCTGTTGTTATCCCTATATTTTCCATGTGTTATAGATATTGAATTGCAAATCATGTTAGAAATCATGCTTAGGCTATATGTTGATACTGTATAGACCCCCCCGAGGTCGTGTAACATGTTGAATTATCTTTTAAATTTCCACTCCGTACTCAGTCACAGTTTTTACTCGCATATTATATCTCAGACTCTATTGTTCTTTATTGTTACATTATATCATCGCTGTTTGGGCTGATTATCACGATTATTGAGAACCCGAGAGACTGGAGATATTGATGACTGAGTGAGGCCGAGGGCTTGATGGTGTGGATATTTATTGGATCGGGCTGCACGCCGCAACATATTTTATTGATCTATGCCACGATTGACTTATTATAGCGCTTCGGCTGAAGGAACCCCTTCGAAGTCTGCACACCCACAGTGAGCGCCGATACCTACTGAATGCGAGTGCGAGTGCGAGTGCGAGTGCCGAGTAACTGTGAGGAATGAGTGACTGTGAAGTTGGAGTGGATGGGAGGACTGAGTGACTATTACTCCGAGAATATGCACTTGAATTCATTACTGTGTACTTTAGCTGGCATATACCACTATCATGTAGTTTCTGAGAGATACTATATCCTGTTTCAATTGAACTTGGCATGAATTAACTGTTTTAGCTTCAAATGTCGAACTTGAAAGCATGCCTATTTCCCTGTATTGTATTTTCTGTAATTGAACTGTCTCTATGAATCTCGTCACTACTTTCAGTCCAATAGTTAATCTTGTTACTTACTGAGTTGGTACTACTCACGCTACACCCTGAATTTCGTGTGCAGATCCAGGTGTTTCCGAACATGGTGGGTGCTGATTTTCCGAGCAGCTTGATCATTCGAAGATTTCGAGGTAGCTGCCCGGCGTTCGTAGACCTTGACTCTCCCTCCCTATCTTTTAGCTCTATGTATTTAGTTTCAGTTTTTCATAGACAGTATTTTCAAACTTGTATTGTATAGGCGCTCAGTACTCAGTGACACCCTGATTTTGGGAACTTCTGAATTGAGTTTTAACTTTCTATCCAATTTATGAGAGCTTTAATTATTTAAACCTGTGTTATTTCATTTTTCACTTAAAAGTGTTGGAAATGTTTTGAGGTGTCTGCTTGCCTAGTACGTATTAGGCGCCATCACGGCAGACTAAGTTTTGGGTGTGACATATCTACAAAGGATAATCCCGCTATACCAGAGTCGACTCTTTATAATATAGTCTTAGAAGCTTGTTCTTGTTCAGGATTTATATTTGATTGTGCTTCCTCAGACACTTGTATGGCTGTTTGATTCTAAATTCTATACTAAACTTTTTTACTATTCTAAATTTTATGTATTTTAGGAGTTTTTTTTAACTTGAAAAATAATTTTATCTCATATGATAAATTTAAAAAAATAATTGAATTGGATTCTCTTGCTAAATAATTAATTGAAATATTTAAATAACTGGTCTTCACATAAAACTTTTTTTATATTTATTCAGATTCTTAACACTACTCATCTCATGTTTCGAATATGTAATCGTAATTATAATTTTATCCACCATAAATTTTATTTTCAATGAGTAAATATATCGATATGACATTTTACTTTTAGAACTTTATGTTTGCAGAATACTTAGTGATATTGACTCTTATCAATTATTTTTCTTTCTCTTTCTTACACATTTATATTCTTAAATATAGTCTTAGTTATTTTCTTAATAATTTGTATCTTTTTTCAACATTACATGAAAAATTAATGATAAAAAATAATTTGAGTAGGAAATCAGTTCAAATATAATATAAAATATATTATCATGGGGATATTTTTTATATTTTTCTAAATTTCAACTCTTTATGCAGTTTATTTAACATTACTTTTATTTTTTCCTAGTATTGGACATTATGGAGTGATAATGTATTGCCAATATGGAGGATTCTTATAAAATTAGTTATTGAACCTTCATGCATTTTTTAAAAAAGAAATAATTTAATAGGCAAAATTTTATTAATATTAAAATATTAATATAATGTCACGACCCAAAATCTAACCAGTAGTGATGGCACCTAATCCAACCCGGTAGGTAAGACAATTAGCAATAATCTAATTCAAAAGAGATTTACTGAGAGAAATAAAGATAACATAACTGAACTTTTATACAAGAAATTTCTCAAGGACTGGTAGTACAAGTCATGAGCCACTAAGACTTAGATTTTTACAAAACTGAATTGAAATAATTACAACATATGTTTGAACTGTAAATGAACAGAATTCGAATCTAAAGCTACCAAGGACAATTGATAGCCATAACTGGAACGCAGATACATCTTCAATGCCAGCTCCCGCCACACACATCAGCATCACACCAAGATCTGCACGCAAAGTGCAGAAGTGTAGCATGAGTACAACTGATCCCATATACTCAAATAAGTATCCTAACTAACCTCGGCAAGATAAAAGAAGCAAGAACTATAGATGATACTCGCTAACACCTCTGCAGTTCATAATTTCAACAAGGATAAAACAAATATATGATAAAATCAGGAAAATCTCAAGTAAAACCACTTTGATGCTCACAATTCTTTGTTTTAAAGTGTTCTGCTCAGTACAATCCAGCATAAAAGAAAGATATGCAAGTAAATCAGGTAAACCGTCAAGGAAACTACAAGTAAAGATGAAATGCAATAACCAAATATGAGTCCGTTGCGGCTCACAACTCGATCCCATAATAGTAACCTGCTCTCCCAGAGCTCACATCAACCAGAAATCCATTGGTTTCTCACAATTCACATGTACACCATCAAGAGAGAAACATGAGAGGGTGACCCTAGGGGGATGGATCCATGTCCACACGCTGGACGAACAACTCACGTGTTGCACGGACAAATCACGTGCTAATAATATCAACCGAAATGACAACTCACGTGCTAATAACATTAATCGCACAAAAAACTCACGTGCTGCACGGACAACTCAAGTGCTAATCTGCCTGGCATGGTCACAGGCACAATATCATAATTCGCCCGGCATAGTCATAGGCATAACAACACAATTCGCCCGGCATGGTCACATACATCCAGTACAATCATATCAGATAGGAGCAAATAATAAGAATACATGTATGTGATGAATGAATAACAAATCTCATGCTCCTGGACTGGTATAAATGACATGCTAAAGTGTAGGCATGCGTAGAGTGTGCTATTATAACGATCTGGCCAGTCGTTTTGAGAATATTAGCCCCTATCCCCTGTTTATTGCTCTCTCTATTTCATTTTGTGGTTATGTGAATTGCTGGGGCGCTTGGTCCCGGGTTCGGGAGAGTTTCAGAGTGGAATGAGACACATAATCCCTAAATTGGAAATTTAAATCGTAGGAGTTGATTGTAGTTTGACTTGTGTGAAGACGACTTTGAAATAGAGTTTTGGCGTTTCCAATAGCTCCGCATGGTGATTTGAGTCTTATGAGTGTGTCTAGATGTTGATTTGGAGGTCCGAAGGTCATTTCAGCATTAATTGGCGAAAGTTGAAAAGTTGGAAGATTATGGAAAGTTTGGCCGGGAGTGGACTTTTTGATATCAAGGTCGGATTCCAATTCCGGAAGTTTGAGTAGGTCCGTAATGTCATGCATGACTTGCGTGCAAATTTGAAGTCAATCGGACTTGATTTGATAGGGTTCGACATCGGATGAAGAAGTTAAAAATCTATAAGTTCATTAGGCTTGAATTGGGGGTGCGATTCGTGTTTTTGATGTTGTTTAATGTGATTTGAGGGCTCGACTAAGTTCGTATCGTGTTTTAGGACTTGTTGGTTTATTTCGTTGAGGTCCCGAGGGCCTCGGGGGTGATTCGGACCATGTTCGGCGCATTTCGGAACATTTAAGATTGCTAAATCTGGTGTTTCTGGTTTCCTTATACGCGATCGCGAGTAGATTAACGCGATCGTGAAGGGTAGTTTGGCACTGGGAGAAATTTTCTCTATGCGATCATAAGAGGAGGTCTGCGATCATGGAGAATTGCAAACGCATGAAGGAAGTCGCGTTCGTGTAGAAGAAATGACGAGGCTAGGGGCTGAGGCAGTTTGTGTTACGCGATCACGTGGCCTCAGATGCGGTCACGAAGTTGAGGCAGCCTGTTTATCGCGTTCACAATTGGTTTCATGCGATTGTGGAGAATAAATTGGAGCTGCGCAGAATATGTGATATGAGATCGCGAAGGGATTTTCGTGATCGCGATGTGTAAATCACTAGGCAACAGAACTTAAATTTCAAAACGAGGGTTTATTCTCTTATTTCACAATTTGGACTTTGAGAGCTCGGTTTAAGGCGAATTTTCGAGGGATTTTCAGAGAGATAGTTGGGGTTAAGAGTTCTTAACTCGTCTTTGATTAAATTCCCTTAATCTATCTTTGATTTCATCATTTAATTAGGGATTTGGGTTGAAAAATTGGGAAAAAATGGAGGAAACTTCTTAGGCCGAATTTTAGGGATTTGAGCGAGATTTTAGTATCGGATTTGTGTAATTCTTGTATGGTTGGACTCTATATCGAATGGATGTTCGAATTTTATAATTTTGGTCGGGTTTCGAGACGTGGGCCTGGGTTGATTTTTTGGAGCGATTTTTCCAATTCTTGCAAAAATCATTTTTATAATATTTAAACTAGCTTCCTATAGTTATATTTATAGTATGTAATTGTTTTGGCTAGAGTTGAGCCGTTCGGAGTTGGAAAATCGAGGAAAATGCCTTCTAATTGATTGAATGATGTTGTTTGAGGTAAGTGACTTGTCTAACCTTGTGGGGGAAATTTTCCTTAGGATCTGGTATTTTCGTGATAATTTGTGATATGTGAAGGCCGTGTATGCAAGGTGACGAGTGCGTACACGGGCTAAATGTTGAAATTCTGATTTTTGCTACGTAGTTTCCTTTTCGTGCCTTAATTGAGTTACTTTAGCACGTTATAGTCATCATGTTTAGCCTAATTTCACATGTCTACTTGTCTTATCTCCTATTTGCAACTTGTATCACATGTTTAGTTGAATTACTTGCTTTTCTTGATTTCCGTATTCATTACTTAACTGTGAAAACTCTTTACTTGAAATTGCTATCCTTGAAATAGCATTTATTCAATTGTTGTGTTTTGGCTTTCGTGTTATTGTTGAGGTGGTTGTTTGGTTGTTTGCACGAGGTTTTTGCCATGCTATTGTTGTTGTTGCACGAGGTTTTTGCCGTGCAGTTGTTACTGTTCGCACGAGGTTTTTCTGCCATGCGGTTTTTATTGTTGCACGAGGTTTTTGCCATGCTGTTGTGATTATTGATACGCATGCAGCAGTTTAAGGTCTGCGTGTTGAAACGCATGTGGTGAGATAAGGTGGGCTTAATACGTGTGACTAGTAAGGGAACTACTAGAATCCATGCGATGTGATAAGGTGGGCTAAAACGCGGGATGCTATTTCAGGAAAATGATTTTCAAAACCAAATAAAAAGGCTCCCGCGGTGATATAAGAAAAGACTGTGATTTGTTTTTACGATTTGGGAAAACGAGGCGGTATCTCGGGAGTGCCCCTGTTGATCTTCTTTATTTGCTGTATTGTTTGGTTTTTGTTTCCTTAATATGTAAAATTCTTGTTTTCCTTTCGTGTTGTATTAGTTTTTCCTTGATTCTGTGTTTTTATTTCCCATAAATTCTTTACTATTCACTTCCCTGTCATTTTCATTATATCATTATATCTTCTGTCTTTGTTTTTTATTATCTCCAGCAGGGCCTTGACCTAGCCTCGTCACTACTCTACTAAGGTTAGGCTTGGCTCTTACTGGGTATTGTTGTGGTGTACTCATACTACGCTTCTGCATATGTTTTGTGCAGATCTAAGTACATCCTATCAGCCTCGGTATTAGTGCATTGTGTTGCTTCTTTGGAGACTTCAAGGTACACATGCCCGCGTCCGCAGGCCTCGGAGTCCCCTTCTACTCTGTTTTCCTTATTTCTTTATGTTTTTGATGGACAATGATGAATAAGTTCTTCAGCATTGTATCTAGAGCTTTTGACTCATATATCACCCGATTTTGGAAAATTGTACATATTGAGCTTATAGTCTATTGATGAAATTGTTGAAGTTTTGAAATTTTAAGTATTTATTTGATGTTTTTGCATATTGTTAGGCTTACCTAGTCTTAGAGATTAGGTGCTGTCACGACATCCTACGAAGGGAATTTAGGGTCGTGACAGCTATCATAGCTCAACAATTTCATCACATAATAGCATTTATCAAGTTCATTCAGGGATTAAACCTCTATGTAGCCTCAAACACGGCTCAAATAGTTCACGCAATGTTACAAAGATGAGAAACATTATAGCTTAAAGCTTAACAGTCAATTCTAGGCTTATCATAGCCTAAACGCTACTCGATCATGGATGAATACTCCCAGTGTGAGCACATGGATTCAAATCCCATGCATGCGCGCACCCATAGCACGTAACTATCACGAATAATTCATGAAACTAGTGCCTAAACCAAGTTTAGATAGGATTCTTACCTCAAACAAGCCAAATCCAATACTGAGCAAGCCAACCAATACTCTAGAAATTCCATCCTCTGAACGGCTCGAAACTAGCCAAAAGCAACTCAAGAACATCAAACAATGACAAAGGAAATAAACCGAATCGATAAAGGTCGAATCTTTAATCAAAAGCCCAAAGTCAATCAAAATTTCAAACCCGAGCCCGCACCTCGAAACTCGATAAAACTTATAAAATCCGGTAACCCATTCAATTGCAAGTCCAACCATACTAGTTTCACTCAAATCTGACTCCGAATCGATGTTCAAAACTCAAGAATTCGCTCTATGAAACTTTAGTCACCCCCCCCCCNCCCCCCCCCCCCTCCAATTTTCTCTTATCATCAACCAAATGCTAAAAATGAAGATAGATTCATGAAATATAAATAAAACTGAGTAGAAAACACTTACCCAAGGCATATGGTGAAAATCGCCCAAAAAATCACTTCAATTCGAGCTCCACAACTCCAAATATGCAAAAATAGCTGAAACCTCCGAAATAGAGTACTTTATAATCACTGGGCAATTTAATGAATCGCGATCGCGAAAATACCCCCGCGATCGCGAAGAAGGAAAACCACTGCCCCGGAGAATACCTTACGCGATCAAACACAAAGCGTCGCTAACACGAAGCACAACAACACTGCCTCCAACAAATACCCTACGCGATCGAGTAAATATCCATGCAAACACGATGACCATATGCATCTGAACTATGCGATCGCAACATAAACAATGCGAACACGAAGAAGGAACCAGCCTCTGCCTAGCTCAGCCCAAATCACTATGCGAACGCGTGCACACTTGCACGAACGCTGTGCACAATCTGCAGCAACCTACGTGAACGGGTTTGAGGACTTGCGAACACAAGAACAACTTCTCCCCAGCCATCAAAAAACTCTACGAGATCGCCCTTAACTCTCCGTGATCACGAACAAGGAAACCAGATGCTCAGCTGAACTAGAAATGCCAAAATGAAGGAAAGTGATCCGAATTCGATCCAAAATACGCCCGAGCCCCTCGGGACTATGTCCGAACATCCCAACAAGTTCCATATCATAATACGGACTTACTTGAGGCTTGAAATCACGCATAACAACATTGAAACGACGAATCACACCTCGAATCAAACTTAATGAACTTTGAACATTTCAACTTCCAAAACCCGTGTCGAAACATATCAAATCAACTCGAAATGAACTCAAATTTTGCACACAAGTCCTAAATGACGTAATGAAGCTATTCCAATTCCTGGAACCACAATGCGAATCCGTTATCTTCAAAGTCAACTCTCGGTCAAATTTATGAACTTTCTAATCCTTCAAATTTCCAACTTTCGCCAATTAGCTTCGAAACCTTCAAGAAATATCCAAATGTAAATCCGGGCATACGTGTCATGACCCCAATTTCCCTCAGTAGGATGTCGTGATGGCACCTAGTCTCTAATACTAGGTAAGCCTAACAATTTGCGGAATAAATGAATATGATATATAAATAGAAACTGCGATTCGAATAATTACAACTCTCAAAACCCGATAGAAATAAGTCATAAGCTTCTAAGAGAAAATACTAAGTGTCTCTATACATCAGTGTCTAAGAGAATAAGGAAAACAACATAATAAGGATAGATAGGGGGACTCCGAGGTCTGCGATGCTGGCAGATATACCTTGAAGTCTCTACGTACGGTCCAGGTCACTGGTATCTAGCCCTGGTAGCAAGAACCTGGATATGCACAAAAAATGTGCAGAAGTGTAGTATGAGTACACCACAACGGTACCCAGTAAGTGCCAAGCCTAACCTCAGTAGAGTAGTGACGAGGTCAGGTCAGGGCCCTATTGGAATAAAGGAAATGAGGCAAAGAATATAATAATATAATCAAATGACTGAGAAATGAACAAAGAGAAATTTCACAAAGGTAACAACACAGCAAATAGAGGTAAACAACAAGGGCATTCCCGAGGTATCGCCTCGCAGTCCCAAAAGTAATTGCACAATAGGGGAATCTCCCGAGGTACCATCTCGTAGTCCCAAAAGTAAATATGTAACAGTGGGATCTCCCAAGGTACCGTCTCATAGTCCCAAAAGTAAATATGCATCAGAGGATCTCCCGAGGTACCACCTCGTAGTCCCAAAAGTAAATACACAACTCGTAACCTATGGAACAACGAATTTACAACAAGGAATCATACGGTTAAAGACTGAATACAAGATCACGGAGGCAAGTAATTCAGCTAAGCATGTTGCATAAATTTCAAGTAAAAGTTAAGACATGTAGACATGCAATATTAGACTACACATGACAGCTACACATACTAAGGCAACTCAGTTAAGGAATTTAAAACAAAACTACTCAGCAAGAACCGGAATTTACACATTTAGCCCGTGTACGCACTCGTCACCTCGTGTACACGGCGTTCACATATCACAAATTATTACAACAGTACCAAATCCTAAGGGGAGGTTCCCCCACACGAGGTTAGATAAGTCACTTACCTCAAATCTCGCTTAATCAGTCGATAAGGATGCCTTTCCCTCGACTTTCCGACGCCGATCGGCTCAAATCTAGCCAAAACAATTACATACTATAAATATAACCACAATAAACTAATTTAAATAATAAAACTACGATTTTAGCAAGGAATTGAAAACTCGGCCCAAAATGTCAACTCGGGCCCACGTCTCGGAATCAGGTAAAAGTCACAAAATAGGAATACCCATTTGACCACGAGTCCAACCATACCAATTTTACCAAAATCCGACACCAAGTCGCCACTCAAATCCCCCAATTAAACTCTCCAAATCCCTAGCCTCAAACTCCCAAATTTCACCTTAAATACACACAACCAGGTGGTAAAATCAATGGGGAAACAAGATTATTGATCAAAAATTTGTGCAAGAGACTTACCTCAAGAAATCCCTCGAAAATGCTCTCAAAAATCGCTAAGACCCGAGCTCAAAATGTTTAAAATGAAGCAAAATCGTGAACCCTTGTATTTAAGTGCTCTGCCAGCACTTCCGCTTCTGCGGAAAATTAACTGCATCTGCGGTCTCGCAGATGCAAGGTCCTCCCCACTTTTGCGACTTCTTTTGCTTCTGTTGCCAAGAGGTTCGCTTTTGCAGCATCTCTTTTGCGGTCGACACTGCCGCTTTTCCAAACCAGCTACCCCCCTTCACTCTGCATTTGCGGCGCCTAGCTCGCACCTGCGGGCTTGCAGATTCGGAAAGTTTCATGCACCTGCGGCGCAGCCCCAGGCTAAGCCCCAAATTCACTTATTCGCCTTGCTAGTCGCACCTGCGACAACGCAGATGGTTGGAGCTGCTTAAGGATTATGACATCACCACTCTCTATCATCCCGGGAAGGCCAATGTGGTGGCCGATGCCTTGAGTCGCAAGGCGGAGAGTTTGGGCAGTTTAACATATTTACCAGTAGCAGAGAGGCTTTTAGCCTTGGATGTTCAGGCCTTGGCCAACCAGTTTGTTAGATTGGATGTTTCCGAGTCGAGCAGAGTATTGGCTTGTGTGGTTCTCTCGGTCTTCTCTTTATGATCGTATCAGACAGCGTCAGTATGATGACCTTATCTACTTGTCCTTAAGGACACGGTTCAGCACGGCGATACCAAGGAGGCCACCATTGGAGATGATGGTGTATTATAGATGGAGGACAGGCTATGTATACCTAATGTAGATAGATTACATGAGTTGATTCTCCAAGAGGCTCACAATTCGTGGTGCTCCATTCATCCAAGTGCCGCCAAGATGTAATAGAACTTGAGGCAGCACTATTGGTAGAAGAGGATGAAGAAGGACATAATGGAATATGTAGCTCGGTGCCTAAATTGTCAACAAGTGAAGTACGATCATCAGCGATCTGGTGGATTACTTCAGAAGTTAGAGATTCCAGAGTGAAAATGGGAGCGGATCACTATGGTTTCGTTGTTGGGCTCCCACGGACTCAGAGGAAGTTCGATGCAGTTTGGGTGATTGTGGATAGATTGACCAAGTCAGCTCATTTCATTCCTATGGTTACTACTTACTCTTCGAAACAGCTGGCTCAAGTTTACATTCACGAGATTGTCAGGTCGGGGTACGCAGTTTACATTGCAGTGAGAGCCGTAAAACATGAGATGGGTACTCGGGTGGAGTTGAGTACAGCCTTTCACCCTCAGATTGACGGACAATTCAAGCGCACTATTCAGATATTGGAGGATATGCTTCGTGCGTATGTGATAGATTTTGGGGGTACTTGGGATCAATTCTTGCGGAGTTTGCCTACAACAACAGTTATCGGTCGAGCATTCAGATGGCACCATATGAGGCTTTGTATGGTAGGCGGTGCCAGTCTTCAGTGGGTTGGTTCGAGCCGGGCAAGGCTAGGTTACTGGGTACAAAATTGGTTCAGGATGTATTGGAAAAGGTTAAATTGATTTAGGATCGACTTTGTACAGCCCAGTCCAGGCAGAAGAGTTATGCGGATCGGAAGGTTCGCGATGTTGCATTCATGATTAGGGAGCGGGTCTTGCTCAAGGTTTCGTCATGAAGGGTGTTATGAGTTTCGGAAGGAAGGGAAAGTTGAGCCCTAGGATGGAGAGGTGGCTTATAGACTTGCACTTCCACCTAGTCTCTCTGTAGTTCATCTAGTGTTCCATGTGTCCATGCTCCGGAAGTATCACGACGATCCGTCTCATGTGTTGAGACTTCAGCTTAGTCCAGTTGGACAAGGATCTATCCTATGTTGAGGAGCCAGTGGCCATTTTGGACAGGCAAGTCAAAAAGTTGAGGTCAAAGAACATCGTGTCAGTGAAGGTTCAGTGGAGGGTTCATCCGGTCGAGGAGGCAACTTGGGAGACCGAGCATGATATGTGCAGCCGTTATCCTCATCTTTTCACCACTTCAGGGTTGTCTAATTCCTTAAGGCTCAGCGAATGGTTGAGAAAGGGTGTGATGCATATCTGGAATATGTAAGGGAAATTGGGGCCACTAAAAGTAGGAGGGTGCCTAGTGTTTTCTTGAGGAGTGCCAGCGTATCCTCCGTACTATGGGTGTTGCAGAGACTAGTGGGATTTCTTTCACTTTGTTCCAACTTAGAGTAGCGGCTTATCAGTGGTGGCGAGCTTATGAGTTTGGTAATCCGGCCGAGGCAGCTTCACTCACTTGGACTCAGTTCTCAGATATGTTCTTGAGGGAGTATGTCCCTCGGAGTCTCAGGGATGTTAGTGCTGATACTCCTACCGCCGTGTCAGTTTCGGTAATGAGGGACTATCTAGACCTATTTCCAGTGAATCTTCCGAGCATGCCGCCTGATAGAGATATCGACTTCGGCATTGATTTGTTACACGGGCACTCAGCCTATTTGTATTCCACCTTATCGTATGGCCCCAACAAAGTTTAAAGAATTAAAGGAACAGTTGCAGGAGTTGCTCGATAAGGGCTTCATTCGGCCCAGTGTGTCGCCTTGTGGTGCTCCTGTCTTGTTTGTAAAGAAGAAGGATGGTTCTATGCGAATGTGTATTGATTATTGCTAGTTGAACAAGGTTAAAGTGAAGAACAAGTATCCATTGCCACGTATTGATGACCTATTTGATCAGCTTCAGGGTGCCAGAGTGTTCTCTAAGATCGACTTGCATTCAGGCTACCATCAGTTGAAGATTCGGGAGCCAGATATCTCGAAGACTGCTTTCAGGACTCGATATGGTCATTACGAGTTCTTTGTGATGTCTTTTGGGCTGACCAACGCCCCAAAAATATTCATGCATTTGATGAATAATGTATTTCAACCCTATCTTGACTCTTTTTTCACTGTGTTTATCGACGACATTCTGGTGTACTCCCGGAGTCGGGAGGATCATGAGCAACACCTGAGGACTGTGCTTTAGACCTTGAAAGAAAAGAAGTTGTATGCAAAATTTTTGAAGTGTGAGTTCTGGCTAGATTCAGTGGCATTTTTGGGTCATGTGGTATCGAGTGAGGGGATCAAGGTAGACCAGAAGAAGATTGAAGAAGTGCAGAGTTGGCCCAAATCGTCCTCAGCTTCGGAGATACGGAGCTTTCTTGGCTTGGTGGGGTATTGCCGTCGGTTTGTGGAGGGTTTCTCGTTTCTTGCAGCACCTATGACTAGATTGACCTAGAAGGGTGCTCCATTCAGGAAGTTCAATGTAGTTTCGGTGATTGTGGATAGATTGACCAAGTCAGCTAATTTCATTCCTGTGGTTACTTACTTACTCTTCGAAACAACTGGCTCATGTTTACATTCGCGAGATTGTCAGGCTTCATGGCGTGCCGGTATCTATCATCTCTGACCGGGGTACGCAGTTTACATCGCAGTTCTAGAGAGTCGTACAACATGAGTTAGGTACTCGAGTGGAGTTGAGTACAACCTTTCACCCTCAGACGGACGGACAGTCTGAGCGCACTATTCAGATATTGAAGGATATGCTTCGTGCGTGTGTGATGGATTTTTGGGGTGCTTATGATCAGTTCTTGCCACTTGCAGAGTTTGCCTACAACAACAGTTATCAGTCGAGCATTCAGATAGCTCCGGATGAGGATTTGTATGGTAGGCGGTGCTGGTCTCCAGTGGGTTGGTTCGAGCGGGCGAGGCTAGGTTACTGGGTACAGACTTGGTTCAGGATGCGTTGGAAAAGGTTAAATTGATTTAGGACTGACTTCGTACAGCCCAGTCCAGGCATAAGAGAGTTATGCGGATCAGAAGATTCGCGATGTTACATACATGGTTGGGGAGCGGGTCTTGCTTTAGATTTTGCCCATGAATGGTGTTACGAGGTAAAGAAGGAAGGGCAAGTTGAGCCCCAGGTATATCGGGCCTTTTGAGAGTCTTGAGAGGGTTGGAGAGGTGGCTTACAAACTTGCACTGCCACCTAGACTTTCTGCAGTTCATCCAGTATTCCATGTGTCCATGCTCTAGAAGTATCACGACGATCCGTCTCATGTGTTAGACTTCAACTCAATCCAGTTGGACAATTATCTATCCTATGTTAGGGAGCCGGTGGCCATTTTGGATAGGCAGGTCCAAAAGTTGAGGTCAAAGAACATCGGGTCAGTGAAGGTGCAGTGGAGGGTTCATCCGATCGAGGAGGCGCTGGGAGACCGAGCATGATATGCGCAGCCGTTATCCTCATTTTTTCACCACTTCAGTGTATCTCATTTCTTAAGGCTCAAAGAATGGTTGAGAAGGGGTCTGATACGTATCTGGCATATGTAAGGGAAATCAGGGTCGTGACAATACGCCCGAGTCCAAAATCACCATCCGGACCAAACAGAACCATCAAAATTCCAATCCAAGGCCAAATGCTAAAAAGTCAAACTTTGTCAACTCTTTCAACTTAAAGCTTCAATTATGAAATTCATTCTTCCAAATCAATTCCGAATAACCCGAAGGCTAAAAACGACGATTCACACAAGTCATAATACATCATACAGAGATACTCATGCCCTCCAACTACCAAGCAAAGTGCAAATTCTCAAAACGACCAGTCGGGTTGTTACACATAAAAGGTATTGTAGTTAAAAAAAGTAGGTTATTACAGTTATCTCATTTCCTTATGAGTTCTTACGTATAATTTCTAATGACTATTTTGGTCTATCAATATTGTATCCGTGCTTTTATAATTATATAGGCTCTCTTTTTTCTAAATGTATTTGGACAATATAATACATTCTCAAATTAAATTAGTAATATGACAATATAATACATTTTCAAATTAAATTAGTAATACAAATTTCTAAGAAGTATATCCTAAAGAAAGGATTACATGGCTAAAAATAGGTCTCTGTCATGAAAGTAATTAAACTAATAGGAAATCCAATGTGTTCCTAGAGGTATATATTAAGTTTACATGTTAACATGTAGTATTCATGTTGATGTGCCGGAGAATTTCGGCACATTTTGATACTAATTGCTTAGATTTTAACTTGTTTTAAATGCAATTTCCCTCGATACTTATGTAATTTTAGTATTTTTGCAGAGTATGAGGTTTAAGGACCTAAGAGCATAGAAAAGAGTTCAAAAAGCCACAAAAAGATAAGAAAAGAGAAAAAAGGCATCGCAGATGTGGATATGCTATCACAAAACCCACATGCGAGCCGCATATTTCACACCAAGATCGCAGATCAAGACAGACTTCTGGGCAAAGTTCAACGTCAAAAATGCGATCTCATCTGCGATTGCATAACCTGTTTGCCAGCCGCATATTGCACACAGAGATCGCAGACCAAAACAGAATCCTGGGCAAAGTTCAATGTCAAAAATGCGATCTCATCTGCGATCGCATAACGTGTTTGCGAGCCGCAGAAGTAACCACAAACCAAACATGAAGTCTACTGAAGGAAGAAAATGCGATGCAAGATGCGGTCGCATTTCTACAATGCGGACCGCAAACCATGAATGCGCTGAAGGCGAAACTAGGGTTACAATCTGCGATAGACATGTCAAAAATGCGGACTGCATGTTTGTTATGCGACAGAAATGCGGTCACATATTCAACTTCAAGGCAGATTGGTCCGATTTTTGTCTCGATTTTTGGGCCTCTATAAATAGATCTATTAGGATTTTGTGGGCTCTATCTTGTCAGACTTTGAAGCTACAATACAAGACATTAATATTCCTTTCTTTTGGAAGCTTTTGGGTCAAGGATCTTTCACTTTGTAAGCTTTATGACATTTAATATTCTCTTGTTTTCAAATTTTAGTATGAGTAGCTAACTTTAAATACAAAGGTTGTGGACCCTAAATGGGTGTTTAACATTGAATATATATATATAACGGTTGGTTGATATTTATTTACTTCTCATTCTTCATTTATTGTTGGTGGTTGCAAACATTAACAAGCGCTGTTAAATTCTATCTTTGCTTGGAAAAGTGGGGTAGAATTTGGTAGAAGTAAATATCAAAGACTCAAGGCTTTAAACCTTGTTTAATAAAATTGCTTACGAATAAGTGAGTTTTATTTGGCATAAATTGATTGTTCTTAATTGCAACTCTTTTATATTTGGAAAAATCATAAAGAGGAAATACTACCTAACTATTGGAAAATATTGGGTAGTAACTTAGACATTATTTGCATATCAAAAAAGGACCTTCCGTTAGAAATATATCATATTGACACCGATAGCATTACACTTCATTAATGGGGACATAACATTGGTTTCTTTAATCAAATTATTTACATTCACAACATTTCGATTAGCCCTTATCTAAAACCAAACTCAGTTCATACTCTTGTTACGGTTAACTAGGTAGAATTACGACTGTAGTCGAGTAACACACTAGTCAAGTAACTTTTTCACACCTATTCCCTGTGGGATTCGACCCCAACCTTGTTGGGTTATTATATTTGACATCGACCACTTTACACTATTCATTAAAGTGTAATTTGAGCGTATCAAATTTTGGCACCGTTGTCGGGGAATACGGTTTTGAAATTACTAATTAGTGTGTGCTTTACTGTATGTCTTATTCTATTCTATCACACTTTGCTTGGTGTTGATAGGAAAACATGTCGGAATATGGTGAAGACGTGGAGGCAGAAATGGAAGGAAATCTTTTTGCGGATATCGAGGAGTACATTGAGGATACAAATGCTATTGTACCTCCTGCTATTGGCGCTGCAACTTTCAAGGTGGAACATGGTTTAATCCTTATACTCAAAGTGGAGGGGTTTTTCAGGAATTCCATCGATGATGATCCAACACAACATCTTAGAAACTTCTTGGGTGTGTGTGCAATGCATAAGCAGAACAATGTCTCTGATGATGCCCTAAGGTTGAGATGCTTCAAGTACTCTCTAGCTAGGGACGCAAGGAAATGGCTTCAAAATCTTCCTCCAAACTCCATTCATTCCTGGCCCGAACTTATCTGAGCCTTCTCTTCTAAATGGTTCCCGCAAAGTAAGAAGTCTGAGCTCCGGGATAAAATCTTCTTTTTCAAGCAATTACCGGGAGAACAACTACATGAGGCATGGGATCGTTTCAAATTATATTTGGTGAGGTCTCCCAACTATGGTTTCCCGGATTCTATTTTGTTGGAGAAATTCTACATCGGCTTGGATCCGATGAACCAATCTATAGTCAAGAATGCAGCTGCGTGATCTTTCATGGACAAATCATTCGCAAGGGTGACACAAATACTTGACAAAATGGCAAAGCATAATCAAGCATGACATTCTGAGGACACCACAGGTGGAATTACATATGGCTCTCCTTCCTTGAGCAGCATGATCAAGGAAAATCAAGAGAGAGATCAAGTGATTGCAGGGCTTGCTACAAATGTTAATGTGTTGACAAAGATGTTCACCGAAAGCCAAAAGAAGAAAGTAAATATGGGTGAGAATGTGCAACCCGTACCAAATGAAGATTTTGAGGAAGCAAATTATGTCAACAACTCTCAGGAGGGTACCAAAGGCAACATTACCAAGGTCAAGGACCACAAAATCAATGGAGGCCAAACCAGCAAGGGCAAGGCCACCAACAATGGCAAAATGACCAAGGTGGCTCAAACCAAGGAAATTGGAACAACAACAACAACTTCTCAAATCGGAGTTCAAATCCTTATGTTCCCCCAAAGGGTCAATATTCAAATCAAGGTTCCTCAAATGAGTATAAGTTGGAAAGTATGCTTGAAAAGATATTGCAAAATCAAGAAAAATTCAAAAATTCCATGGGGAACATGACTGAGCTTGTTGGCTCTCATACTTCATCCATTCAAAAATTGGAGATGCAAATGAGAGATCTCTCTAGGGAGCAAAATCCAAAGCAAAAGGGAACACTCCCTAGTGACACAATTGCGAACCCAAAGGGTAGTGGAAGTGGCCCAACTTCTCATGTCATGGAAATTATTACTAGGCGTGGGAAGGTACTACAAGGAGAGGGTGAACAAGTGGTTGAGGTAGAAGAATTCGAGAAAGAGGTTGAGGTTGAAGAGCCAAGTGTTGTCGAAATTGAGAAAATTCCAGAAGATGTGCTGGTGCAAGAAGAGAACCGAGAAGTGGTAAAGGAAAAGGCAAAAGAGACACCAAACATTCTTCCACCTATTCCTAGACCTCCTCCTCCTTTTCCTCAAAGACTTGTAAGAAGGGTTGATGATAGCAAGCTTGAGAAGTTCTATGACATCCTAAAGCAATTATCGATAAACATCCCGTTCTTGGAAGCTTTTCAAGAGATGCCAGGTTTTGCCAAATATTTGAAAGATTTGATCACCAAGAAGAGGACCACCAAGAATGAGGTGGTGAACATGACTCACTAGGTTAGTTCCATTATTGCCAAAACCTCCGTTCAAAAGAAAGAAGACCCGGGAGCCTTTACTATTCCATGCACTATCGAGGCGCGTGATTTTGCAAGGGCCCTTTGTGATAATGGGGCTAGCATTAAATTAATGCCGCTTGCCATTTATAAACAAGCAGGATTAGGAATGCCAAGGCCAACAAGTATGAGATTGCAAATGGCCGATCGTTCCATCAAGAGACCGGTAGGAATTGTTGATGACGTGATTGTAAAAGTGGGAGAGTTTCATTTACCCGCCGATTTTGTAATCCTTGATTGTGCGGTTGACAAAGAGATCCCTATCATCTTGGGGAGACCATTTCTAGCCACGGAAAGAGCACTCATGGATTCAGAACGGAGTGAAATTAAATTCCGTGTGAACGATGAAGAGGTCACATTCCAAGCAAGCAAGGTTATGAAGCTACCACATGAGTATGAAAGCATTTCGGTGATTGATATGGTTGATGAGGTGGAAGATGCGGTTGAAATGCAAATGGAAGAACAATGCCTCGATGAAGCATTGGCAGCTATTTTGGTGAACTTTGATGGTGAGGATATGGAGGGTCATATGGAGTCGATAAATGCATTGGAGGGGTGTGGTTCTTACACTTATGCTCCGGAAAAACTCTCTCTCGACTTGGAGAATAGAGCCACACCTCCCGCAAAGCCATCTATAATTGAGCCACCACAACTAGAGCTCAAACCACTTCCTCCGCACTTGAGGTATAAATTTCTTGGCTCAAATGATACTTTACCGGTAATCGTTTCTTCTTTGTTGAATGATGTGCAGGTGGAACGATTGTTGAAAGTCTTGAAGGAGCATAGGCAAGCCATTGGATGGACAATTGCGGACATTCGTGGGATCCCGCGGGAATTTGCGAGCATAAAATCCAATTGGAAAGTGGGACCAAACCGAGTGTGGAACATCAATGACGGTTGAACCCGTCAATGCAAGAAGTGATAAAGAAAGAAATCATCAAATGGTTAGATACTGGGGTAGCCTACCCCATTGCCGATAGTTCTTGGGTGAGCCCGGTGCAATGTGCGCCAAAAAAGGGGGGCATAACCATAATTGAAAATGAAAAAAATGAGCTCATCCCAACAAGAACGGTGACCGGTTGGAGGGTTTTTATGGATTATCGAAAACTCAACAGTGCCACATGCAAGGACCATTTCCCTATGCTTTTTATTGATCAAATGCTTGATCGGCTAGCGGTAAGGTCATTCTATTGTTTCCTGATGGATATTCCGATTACAATCAAATCAACATAGCTTTGGAGGATCAAGAGAAGACGACATTCACTTGCCCCTATGGAAAATTTGCTTTTAGCCGGATGCCATTTGGTTTATGCAACGCTCCGGCTACTTTGCAAAGATGCATGATGTCCATTTTCTCCGACATGGTAGAGGATTTTCTAGAAGTCTTCATGGACGACTTCTCGGTGGTAGGTGAGTCTTTTGAGCATTATCTTAATAATCTTAGACAAGTGCTTAAGAGATGTGAAGAGACCAACCTTGTGCTCAATTGGGAGAAATGTCACTTCATGGTGGATGAAGGCATTGTGTTGGGGCATAAAATTTCAAAGCATGGCATAGAGGTTGACCGGGCAAAGATAGAGATAATTTCTAAGCTTCCTCCACCCACTTCCGTTAAGGGTGTTCGAAGTTTCTTAGGGCATGCCTGGTTCTATAGGCGTTTCATCAAGGACTTCTCCAAGATTACAAATCCTATGTGCAAACTCCTTGAGAAGGATGCCAAATTTGTGTTTGATGAGAAATGCCTCAACTTTTGAGGAGTTGAAGCAAAGGCTCACCACTGCACCTATTATTGTTACACCCGATTGGTCTCTTCCTTTCAAGCTCATGTGTGACGCTAGTGGTGTAGCCATTGGGGCAATGCTTGGCCAACGTCACAACAAGGTTCTTCACCCGATCTATTATGCAAGCAAAACACTCAATGGGGCACAAATGAATTACATGGTGACTGAGCAAGAACTTCTTGCCATTGTCTATGCCTTTGAGAAGTTCCGGGCTTATTTGTTGGGATCCAAGGTAATAGTGTACACAGATCATGCGGGTCTTCGCTATCTGATGGAAAAGAAGGATGCAAAGTCTCGGTTGATTCGATGGGTCTTGTTGTTGCAAGAGTTTGACTTTGAAGTCAAGGATCGCAAGGGAACTCAAAATCAAGTCGCGGATTATTTGTCAAGGGTTGAAGAAGCAGGGAGACCAAAGGGAGATCTTGAAATCAACGATGCATTCCCGGATGAACACATATTGACCATTGAGTGACTTCAAAGGAGCCCCAACTTCGTCGTGCCGCGACGTTAAATCAAGCGCCTCATGGGAGGCAACCCATGTGTGGTAACATTTATTTTTGTTCTTTAAATTTTTAATTTTTGATAGATAGATTTACTTGAAAAATTTGAAGAGTGTGTTAGAGTGCAGGGGATTCAAAAGACCACAACACTGGGAAGGAATGCATAAAAAAGGGAAGAAAAACCACTGCGTGAAGTTTGTAGCACAAATGCGGTCGCATTTTCACTATGCGGACCGCAGTTTAGTCACAAACTGAAGCAGTAAGTTTGGCTAAAATTGTGATCAAAATGCGACAGGGTAATGCACTTTGCGTACCGCACTTACATTATGTGATCGCATTGTGCTTCGCATTGTTACCCCTTCAGCAGAACCCACCAGGTAACACGTATGCAGTAGCATAGTGTGTTATGCGGTGACTTTCCCATCGCAAAAGTGCCAGGTACGTCATCGCATTCTCTCATATTTCACTCCTTCAAAACAACGCGCAAAAAAAAAAATAACGAAAAACGAACAGAAAAAAACAAAAGAGAAAAAGCAACGACCAGAAAAGTGAGGCAAACAGAGATCGAATCGTACCAAGGATGAATACCTGTTCAAAATCTCCATACTTCTCGTACTCTTCTTCATTGGTATGTGTCCCGATCTCCTCAAGTTCACTTCTATCTTTTCTGTGGTTTTCTTTATTTTTGTTTTGCATTTTTGATTTTGTTGCTTGCCGTAGTTGCTTGTATATATCGTGGTTGTTTCTGGGGTGCTGGGTAGAGAGACATAGGACTGCCATTGTTGGATGATGAACTGAATCGTGAGAATGAAGGCATTTGCGGCCCGCAAAATCAGAATGTGGTCCGCATTTTGGCCGCATCCTTAAACCCTAGTCTCCTGAAGACGATGACGAAATGCTGTGCCATTTGTGATCTCATAATAAATATGTGAACTACAAAGGCACCACAAACTGAAACAGAACACCCAGTTAAAACCTTGTTATCTGCGGTTGTTTTGTGATCGCATTTCCCACTTTGCGGTGGAGTTTGCGATCGCATTTTGTTATTTTGTTTTGTGTATGTGAAAGTAAATTCTGCGATGGTTATGCGGTTTGCATAGTGATTTTGCGATCGCATAACCCATTGCAGATTGAGGTCCAGTACTGCACAGTCAAGATTGCGACATGTTTGCGGTCCGCATAGTGGTTATGCGATCGCAAACCATGTCACATTTGTTATTTTTTTTAATTTTTTTCTATATTCTTTTCACTATTGCTTACCATGTCGCATACATTTCACCTTTGTACAGATATGGCTCACCAATAACATGCAGCCATGAAAAGGGCACCTTCCGGTCATCACACATCGCAGGCAAAACGATTACGAACAGAATCCAATGTGACAAGCACCTCCCAGTCTGATGAGAGGAACTCTTGCCCTCAGTCAATCTACAGGCTGAGGCAAGAAGGAAACACGGAGATGACTTACACCTCCGATTTGGGGTTGAAGGATCCAGGGAACTATACAGAGAAGGACTCACCAGACGAAAAATCCTGGGTGAGAAGCAACTGAGCTTGAATGGGCTACAAGAACAGTATCCTCACATCATCGAGAATATAAAAGCAAGAAAATGGGAGTGCTTTACTGAGGCCCCTACGGAGTATAATGAGTCCCTGGTCCGTGAATTCTATGCATCTTATGGAGCCTCCAGGACGGCGCACCACAAACGCAACAGAATTTTTACTGGCACCGTACTTGTTCGGGGGAAGAGTGTGATTTGCAACAGTGAAGTGATTAATGAGTTATATTTCCCCGACTGGCAAACAGGCACAGTTGAGTACGATGCCAAGTATGCAAATAGGGAAAATGAGCGTGGGTGGATTGCGTCGGTGATAGCAAACGGTAGCCCTGCTTGGATCAACCTTGGGAATAAGATATACAAGGAGGATCTCACAAGGGAGGGTTGATTCTGGCTCAGCTTTGTTACCTCCCGCTTGATACCGTCCCGGAACGAGACTGATATAGGCATTGAGAAAGCTCTCCTCATTGCATGTATCATGGCGGGCATCATGATTGATGTGGGAACTCTGATCTTCCAAGAGATCGGTATCCGGGCAAAGCAGCGTGCTACCTCGCTTCCATTTCCGTGCTTGATCACAACCCTCTGTAAAGCTGTGAAGGTTCCTCTCATGCAACACTCTGACAAGACCAGGAAGGAAACGAGGGACATAGACATCACGCGTATTAGTGATGCTGCTGCCCCACCAGAGACTCCAATTCAGGATCCCGACTCCCAGACTCTTGTGCCTCCTCAGGTTCCAGTGGCATCCACTTCTGCTTCAGAGCCTGCCTCTCAGTCCATCACTGGTCAGCCTTCTTCTACACTGCCAGCCTTCTCGAGGCTTGGTCTCATTGCCCAGCATGCCAATGCCAAGGTAGACCAGCTTTTGAAGACCTTGCCCAACCTCATCAAACAAGCCCTGACTCCTATACAAACTTCAGTGACAGGTATCCAACAACAACAAACACTGTATGGGGATCGCTTGCACCAGCTTGAGTTAAGGGTTGAAAAGATAGAGCGCGGTGAGGTTAGGGGTTTGCCTCAGGTACGGGAGGAGGTTGCTTCTATGAAGACCGAGCTCCACAAGATGAAAAATTTGGAGTTCGATCTATCATCCCTCCTGCCCAAGGATGGTGAGCAGGGAGCAGACACGGCTGCACCAGACTTGGGCCTTGATTTCACGACTCTGATGGCAGACATTGCACCTTAGACTGCCGGGATGTCCCAACCTCTAGCTCCTCCTATACGTGTTGATATTCATGACGAGGAGACTTCCGAACATTCTTCAGAGTCTGAGGGCGAGGAGGCAGATGAAGAGGATTCATGGTCCTCGGAGGATGATGGCCCTCAGGAGAAGGGCAAGTAGATTGCTGCTCCTACAGTGGAAGATGAGGAGCAAGCAAACATTCAGAGGGCGATAGAACACTCGCTAGCAGATTTGGCCGCCCCTGCTGACCTATCGGCCAATCAGCCATCAGCAGGCGAGGCTAGCAGCTCACATGCCCCAGCTCCAGTTCCCGACCAGTCAGAGATCCCTCCTTCAGCATTAGAGGGTCAGCCGGCTACCGAGTCCATAGCACTTAGTGCGCCCCAGGGAGCCCCTTCAACTCTACCCTATGTTCATATGCATTGGGGACAATGCATGCTTTTGGTTGGGGGTGGTAGCCTTGTCTGTACTTTTGCGACATTAGCAACTGTTGTACATATTCATACATTTATTTTATAAACAA
This sequence comes from Nicotiana obtusifolia, assembly GCA_002018475.1. Lineage (NCBI taxonomy): Eukaryota > Viridiplantae > Streptophyta > Magnoliopsida > Solanales > Solanaceae > Nicotiana > Nicotiana obtusifolia. The sequence continues at coordinate 24,952 of MCJB01018905.1, read as the reverse complement.
ACTTATGTACTCGTGTATTTTATTTGTGATTTTGTATATATTAGTGCTTTGTGATTTCTGTACATAAGTTGTCTTTATAAACTAGTAGATAGTTGTCCATCTTTAGTAATTAGAAATAAATTCCCCTTGTTTTTTCTTTGCCGGGTTCTTTTTCAAGGGTGTAATAGTAGAACCAGGACAGTAGAATGAAACATGTTGACCGAGTTGGTGTAATTGTCTAGTCTCAAGCATGTGTGTCTGTACATAGCCTATACCCTTTCAAAAGATCAACTGTATGAACTTGAGGCTCGCTCTGTGACTTGATGTGCCGGGTAATTTCGGCACATTTTGATACTACTTGCTTAAAGTTTAACTTGTTTTACGTGCAAATTCTACTGATACTTATGTAATTTTAGTGTATTTGCAGTATATCGAGCGTAAGGACCCAGAAGTACAGAAAAGAGTTCAAAAAGCCAACTGAAGACAAGAAAAGAAGTTAAGAGCATCACAAATGTGAGTATGCGGTCGCAAACAGCACATGCGGACCGCATATTTCACAAACAGATCGCATACAAGGACAGAACTCTAGGCAATTCTTCATGTCGAGAATGCGGTCGCAAATGCGACCGCAAACCAAGAATGCGAACCGCAAAATAGCTATGTGAAATCGCAAACGCAAACAGAGTTTCTGGGTGAAAATCAGGGTGAAGAATGCGATCGCATTTCGCGATCGCATAATCAACATGCGGACCGCAAATCAAAATGCGATGAAGGCAAAACTCTTGGGTTAAATCTGCGACAGTCGATGAAGATTTGCGGTAGACATTTCTGTTTTGCGACAAAAATGCGGTCCGCATTATTACAGCAGGGGCAAATCAGTCCGAAATTTGCCTCGGGTTTTGGGCCTTTATAAATAGGTTTAATAGGATTTTTTGAGGGACATCTTGTCAGAATTGAGAGTACAAAGTACGGGCAATCAACTAGTTTGAATTCTTGGAAGCTTTTGGGATCAATTACCTTCTATTTTGTAAGATGATGACAATTACTATTCTTTGTTCGTCAATTTTCAGCATGAGTAGCTAAATTTAAACGCTGAGGTTGTGAACCCTAAATGGGTAGAATGTTGTTGAGATTTTGATATTGAATATGAATTCAATGGAAGATTGATATTTATTTCTTCTTGTACTTCAAACAATTGTTAGTGGTTGCAAACTTAACGAACGGCAATTAATTCTATCTTATCTTGGAAAAGTGGGATAGAATTTGGTAGAAGTAAATAACAAAGACTCAAGGCTTTAAACCTTGTTTAATGAAATCGCTTAGGAATAAGTAGGTTTTAATTTGAAATTAATTGATTGTTCTTAATCACAACTCTTTTGTATTTGGAAAAATCGTAAAGAGGATATATTATCCAACTATTGGAAAATATTGGATAGTAAATTAAACTTCAATTGCATATCAAGAAAGTCTTCCGTTGGAAATATTCAATATTAATATCAAGAGCATTCTACTACATAAAGGGGAACACAACCTTGGTTTCTTTAATTCATATTATTTACATTCACAATATTGCAATCAGTTTTCGTTTACTCTTACATTCAATATCCCTTTTCTTTATTACAATTACTCGATAGAATTATGACTTAGTCGAGTATTACACTAATTAGATAAATGTTTCACACCTATTCCCTGTGGGATTCGACCCCAACCTTGTTGGGTTATTATATTTGACACCGACCGCTTATACTATTCTTAAGGTGTAATTTGAGTGTATCAAATTTTGGCGCCGTTGCCAGGGAATACGGTTCTGAAATTACTAATTAGTGTATACTTTACTACACGTCTAATTCCACTTGATTACACGCTGTTTGTTTTGGTTGTTGTAGACAGGGAGATATGTCAGACCATGAAGATGATGTGGAGGTAGAGGAGGAAGGAAATCCTTTTGCAGATATCGAGGAGTATATTGAGGATACAAACACTATTGTACCTCCTGCTATCGGTGCTGCCACTTTCAAGGTGGAACATGGACTAATTCTGATGCTAAAAGCGGAGGGATTTTTCATAAATTCCACTGATGACGATCCAACACAGCACCTCAGAAATTTCTTGGGTGTTTGCGCGATGCACAAGCAGAACCATGTCTCTGACGATGCCCTGAGGTTGAGATGCTTTAAGTATTCGTTAGCTGGGGATGTGAGGAAATGGCTTCAAAATCTTCCTCCGAATTCTATACGTTCATGGCCTGAAATTGTCCGAGCATTCTTGTCAAAATGGTTTCCACAAAGCAAGAAGTCCGAGCTCAGGGACAAAATTTTCTTCTTTAAGCAACTACCTGGTGAACAGTTACATGAAGCGTGGGATCGCTTCAAATTATACTTGGTGAGGTCTCCAAACCATGGTTTTCTAGATTCCATCTTGCTGGAAAAATTCTACATGGGTTTGGATCCTATGAACCAATCAATAGCGAAGAATGCAGCTGCTGGATCTTTTATGGATAAAACCTTCGCTAGGGTGACTCAAATCTTAGATAAAATGGCAAAACACAACCAAGCTTGGTATTCTGAGGATTCCACAGGCGGAATTGCAATTGGGTCTCCTTCTATGAACAACTTGATCAAGGAAAATCAAGAATGAGACCAAGTGATTGCAGAACTTGCCACAAATGTCAATGTGTTGACAAAGCTTTTCACAGAAAATCAGAAGAAGAAAGTAAATGTGGTTGAGAATGTGCAGCCGGTGCAAAATGACGATTATGAAGAGGCAAATTATGTTAATAATTCTTAAGGAGGATACCAAAGGCAGCAGTACCAGGGTCAAGGCTCTCAAAATCAATGGAAACCAAACCCGCAAGGGCAAGGTCACCATCAATGGCGAAACGACCAAAGTGGCTCTAACCAAGGAAACTGGAACAGCAATAATAATTTTTCAAATCGAAGTTCCAACCCTTATGTTCCTCCAAAGGGTCAGTATTCGAATTAGGGATCCTCTAGTGAGTCTAAGTTGGAGAGCATGCTTGAAAGGATATTACAAAAGCAAGAAAAGTATGATAATTCCATGAAGAACATGACTGAGTTGGTTGGCTCTCACACTGCGGCGATTCAAAAGATGGAATTGCAAATGAGAGATCTTTCGCGTGATCAATATGCACAGCAGAAGGGAACACTCCCTAGTGATACGATTGCAAATCCAAAGGGAAGTGGAAGTGGCCCAACTTCTCATATCATGGCTATCACTACCCGGAGTGGTAAGATATTGCAAGAAAAGAATGAGCAAGAAGTTGATGTGGAAGAACTTGAAAAAGGAGTCGAAGTTGAAGAACCTAATGTTGCTAAAGTAATTAAAACTCCAGAGGTTGTGCAAAACCGAGATGAGACCCGAGAAGGGATGAAGGAAAAGGTAGAAGAAACATCAAACATTCTTCCGTCGGTTCCTAGACCCCCTCCTCCTTTCCCTCAGAGACTTGCGAGAAGAGTTGACGACAACAAGTTTGAGAAGTTCTATGACAGTCTCAAGCAGTTATCTGTGAATATACCATTCTCGGAGGCTTTTCAAGAAATGCCGGGTTTTGCCAAGTATCTAAAGGATTTGATCACGAAGAAGAGAACCACCAAGAATGAGGTGGTGAATATGACTCACCGGGTTAGCTCCATTATTGCTACAAATCCAATCTAGAAGAAGGAGGACCCGGGAGCATTTACTATTCCGTGCACTATTGGAGTGCGGGACTTTGCAAAGGCACTTTGTGACAATGGGGCCAGCATCAATCTAATGCCGCTTGCCATTTACAAACAAGCTGGATTAGGGATGCCAAGGCCGACGAGCATGAGGTTGCAGATGGCTGACCGTTCAATCAAAAGACCAGTTGGTATTATAGATGATGTGATTGTGAAAGTTGGGAAATTTCATATACCAGCTGATTTTGTAATTCTTGACTGTGCTGTGGACAAGGAAATCCCTATTATATTGGGGAGACCATTCTTAGCTACTGGAAGAGCCCTTATGGATTCGGAGCGTAATGAAATCAAATTCCGGGTGAACAACGAAGAAGTTACCTTCCAAGCTAGTAAGGGTATGAAGTTACCAACCGAGTACGAGAGCATTTCAGTAATTAGTATTGTTGATGGAGTAGATGATGCTGTGGAGATAAAGATGGAAGAGCACTGCTTAGGTGAAGCATTGGCAGCTATCTTAGTAAATTTCGATGGTGATGACATGGATGGCTTTATGGAATCGGTGAATGCATTAGAGGGACGTGGCTCCTACTCGTATACTCCACCAAAACTTTCCCTCGATTTGGAGAATAGAGCTACACCTCCTGCAAAGCCGTCCATTATCGAACCACCTCAATTAGAGCTCAAACCACTTCCTTCGCATTTGAGGTATAAATTTCTTGGCTTAAATAATACTTTACCGGTAATTGTTTCTTCGTTGTTGAATGATGTGCAGGTGGAACAGTTGCTGCAAGTTTTGAAGGAACATAGACAAGCCATTGGTTGGACAATTGCGGACATTCGGGGAATCCCTGCTGGAATTTGTGAGCATAAGATTCAATTAGAAAGTGGGACAAAACCGAGTGTGGAGCATCAGCGACGGCTGAATCCGTCAATGCAGGAAGTGGTGAAGAAAGAGATAATCAAATGGCTGGACGCTGGGTAGTCTACCCAATTGCTGATAGTTCATGGGTGAGCCCCGTGCAATGCGTGCCAAAGAAGGGAGGCATGACTGTGATAAAAAATGAGAAGAACGAGCTGATTCCAACAAGAACAGTAACTGGATGGAGGGTATGCATGGACTACAGAAAACTAAATAGTGCCACATGCAAGGACCACTTTCCTATGCCTTTTATTGATCAAATGCTTGATCGGCTAGCGGGAAAGTCCTTTTATTGTTTCCTTGACGGATACTCCGGTTATAATCAGATCAACATAGCTTTGGAGGACCAGGAGAAGACAACGTTCACATGCCCATATGGAACATTTGCTTTTAGTCGAATGCCATTCGGCTTATGCAACGCTCCAGCTACCTTCCAGAGATGTATGATGTCTATCTTCTCCGATATGGTAGAGGATTTCCTTGAGGTTTTTATGGATGATTTTTTGGTAGTTGGTGAAACTTTTGAGCATTGCCTGAAGAATCTGAAACAAGTGCTAAAGCGGTGCGAAGAGACAAACCTTGTACTAAATTGGGAGAAATGCCACTTCATGGTGGATGAAGGTATTGTTCTGGGACATAAAATCTCAAGGCGTGGCATAGAGGTGGATAAAGCTAAAATAGAAATCATCTCTAAGCTTCCTCCACCCACATTCGTAAAAGGTGTCCGTAGTTTTTTGGGGCATGCCGGATTCTACAGGCGTTTCATTAAGGACTTCTCAAAGATTGCAAACCCAATGTGTAAACTCCTTGAGAAGGATGCCAAGTTCGTCTTTGATGAGAAATGCCTCACAGCTTTTGAGGAACTGAAGACAAAGCTCACTACGGCACCTATTATTGTCACACCTGATTGGTCGCTTCCTTTTGAACTTATGTGTGACGCCAGCGGTGTAGCTATTGGAGTTATGCTGGGACAAAGACACAATAAAGTTCTGCACCCAATATACTATGCTAGCAAAACACTTAATGGGGCGCAGATGAATTACACCGTAACTGAGCAAGAGCTGTTGGCCATTGTGTATGCGTTCGAGAAGTTCCGTGCGTATCTGTTGGGCTCTAAAGTAATTGTGTACACTGATCATGCAGCTCTCCGTTATCTGATGGCGAAGAAAGATGCAAAGCCAAGACTAATCCGATGGGTTTTACTGCTGCAAGAATTCGATTTTGAAGTTATGGATCGAAAGGGAACACAAAACCAAGTGGCAGATCACTTATCTAGGCTTGAAGAATCGGGGAGACAAACAGGAGAGTTGGAAATCAATGACGCATTTCCAGATGAACAAATACTGGCGTTATCCAATTCCTTTGCACCGTGGTATGCAGACATCGCTAACTACATAGTCAGCGATCTTATTCCGGAAGGGTTGGAATATTACCAACGGAAGAAGTTCTTGAGGGATTGTCGAAACTATTATTGGGAAGAACCTTTCTTGTTCCGTGTCTGTGCAGATAACATAATTAGGAGATGCGTGCCTGAGGAAGAGATGCTACAAATTCTGAAAGCTTGTCATGACTCACTGGTTGGGGGTCATCATGGGGGGAATAGAACGACAGCAAAGATCTTGGAATGTGGTTATTACTGGCCGACCATTTATCAGGACGCTAATCAGTTAGTGAAGTCTTGTGACCAATGCCAACGACAGGGCCCAATTTCTAAGAGGCATGAGATGCCTATGAATTTTGTGATGGAAATCGAACTATTCGACGTTTGGGGTATTGACTTCATGGGCCCTTTTATAAGCTCATGTGGGATGAAATACATCTTAGTGGCTGTGGACTACGTGTCCAAATGGGTAGAAGCCATTGCTTTACCAAACAACGAAGCTCGGAGTGTGACCGCATTTCTAAAGAAGAATATTTTCACCCGGTTTGGCACCCCGAGAGCCATTCTCAGTGATGGGGGTTCGCATTTCTGTAACAGAGTCTTTAAAGGTCTCCTTGACAAGTACGGGGTCAAGCATAAGGTTGCCACACCTTATCATCCACAATCGAGCGGTCAAGTTGAGGTATCCAACAGGGAGATAAAGAGCATTCTAGCAAAGACGGTGAATGCAAACAGGACCGACTGGTCAAAGAAGCTAGATGATGCTCTATGGGCATACCGTACAGCGTACAAGACCCCTATCGGTACATCCCCTTTTCGGCTAGTCTTCGGAAAAGCGTGCCATTTACCTGTAGAACTTGAGCATAAGGCTATGTGGGCCTTAAAGAGATTAAACATGGACTGGGCGGAGGCTGGAGCTCTAAGGCTAGCACAATTAAATGAAATGGAGGAGTTCCGTCTTCACGCGTATGAAAGTGCAGCGGTATATAAAGAAAGAATGAAATTCGTCCATGACAAGAAGATCTTAAAAAGAGAGTTCAAGGCAGGGGATCTGGTATTGCTGTTCAATTCAAGACTAAAACTATTTCCGGGGAAACTGAAGTCTAAATGGTCTGGACCATTTAAAGTTGTTGATGTCTCTCCTTTTGGAGCTTTTGAATTAGCATCGGAGGATGGGCTCCGAACTTTCAAGGTAAACGGGCAAAGAATCAAGCACTCCTTGGGAGCGGATGGAGAGAAACATTTGGTAGAGCAGCTGGCTCTAAAGGATGGTCCATGCGCACCCATGGTATGATTGCAGAGGTGTCTTAGCTTCGTCGTGCCGCGATGTTAAATCAAGCGCTTCATGGGAGGCAACCCATGTGTGGTAACTTTTGCTTTTGTTTGTAGTTGTATCTTTATTTAAGTTTTAATATCATATTTGTACTTATGGCTATTTGAAGGATGTTTTAGGATGCAGGAATTTGACAAGAGGACACAGAAATTGAAAAGGAGTTCGTGGAACTGCAGAAAAAAACAACAATGTGACAAATGCTACACAAATGCGATCGCATTTTCAATATGCGAACCGGATTTGTGTCGCAAACTGAAGCTGAAAGTTGAGTAGGCATAGCTGGCATAAATGCGATGAAGCACCGCATTTTGTGGCTCGCATTTGAGTTATGCGGTCCGCATTCTCACCGCAAATAGGGGCAGAGAATTTGGTTCAAAAGTATGATATAAATGCGGTGAGGTCTCTTATTCTGCGGTTCGCATTTACAATATGCGATGAATTAACCATCGCATACGCCAGGTACGTGTTTGCATTCTCTCCTCTTCTTAATCCTTCAGTCAAAAAAAAAAAAAAAAAAGAGAAGAGAGAATACAACAGAGAACGACCATCGATAGACATCATCGGAGGAAATTAAATTTCAATCTTACCAATCATCAAAGTGCTGATTAAAAGTTGACTCAAGCCCTAAAATCTTCTCCACATGTATGTTCGACCTTTTCTATATGTTTGAATTTAATTTTGCAAGTTAGGTTTGGTGTTTCAATGGAGTTTTTGACCTTTTTGGGGGTTGAAGACAAGAATCAAGGGTTTTAATTCTTGAGGGATGAACATACTTGTGTATATTATAAGGTATTTGCGGTCCACAAAATCAAAATGTGGATCGCACTTTAATCGCATCCCTAAACCCTAAGTATCTGAGGAAGACAACAAATGCGGTGTCTTTGCAATCATATAATAGCTATGCAGACCGCAAAGACACAACAAACACGAACAGACCATATTGGTTAGCACCAGTGATTTCTGCGGTGACTATGCAATCGCATATCTCGCTTTGCGATGAATATGCGATCGCATTTGTGTGTGTCAAACAGGCCTATGCACAAACACATCTGCGATGGTTATGCGATTCGTATATTCCACCACAGAATGAAATCTGGCTTGGCACACCTACGAATGCGACGTGTTTGCGGTTCGCATAGTGGATATGCGAACGCAAAACCACGCCGCATTTCTGTATGTCTTTGTTCATTATTCCTGTTTTGCTTTTCTCTAAGATGATAATGTCTCTTACTTCTCACCCTCATGCAGATATGGCAGCCAAAAAGCACTCCGTAAAGAGAAGGCCATCATCCGCTTCCACCTCAGCACAACCCAAACGGGCATGAGTGGAATCAAATGTACCTAGAACCTCCCAGTCTGATGAGGAGGAACGCTTACCGGAAGTCGATCTAGTGGCTGAGGCCAGGAGGAAACGCGGTGATGACCTTCAGCTTCGATTCGGGGTTGAAGGTTCCAGAACATTGTTCAGGGAAGGGCTAACAAAAAGGAAAATCTTGGGGGAGAAAAAGTTAAGCTTGAATGGTTTACAAGAACAGTACCCCCATATTCTCGAAAACATCAAAACGAGAAAATAGGAGTACTTCACTATGGACCCCAAAGAATATAATGAGTCAATGGTCCGGGAATTCTATGCGTTCTACGGAGCTTCATGAACGGGGTACCATAGACGCAACAGAATATTCACCGGCATCGTCCACATTCGGGGTAAGGCTGTGTTTTGTAACAATGAGCATATTAATGAACTCTACTTTCCCGATTAGGAATCAGGCACAGCTGAGTATGATGCCAAGTACTCCAACAGAGAACACGAACGTGGATGGATAGCGTCCGTAATTGCCAAGGGGACTCCTGCTTGGATTAACCTTGGAAAGAAAATCTACAAAGAAGACCTCACAAGGGAGGGAAAATATTGGCTAAACTTCATCACCTCCCATTTAATACCGTCCAGAAATGAAACGGATATCAGCATTGAGAAGGAACTTCTCATTGCGTGTATTATGACTGGTATTAAAATTGATGTGGGGAGTCTCATTTTCAAGGAGATTGGCATCCGGGCAACGCAGCGGGCCACATCACTTCCCTTTCCGAGTTTGATCACAACCCTCTGCCAAGAGGTGAATGTTCCTTTCTTGCCACAAGCAGACAAACTCAAAAAGTCTACGAGGAATATTGATATCACTCGTATCAGTGATTCTGCTGCCCCACCAGAGACCCCAATTCAGGACATTGACTCCCAAAATCTCCTTTCTCCTCAAGATCCAGACACCTCCATTGCTGCTGAAGAGACTGCACCCCCGTCTGCCACGCATCCATCTTCCTCAACAATGCCAGCCCGTTCAAGACTTGGTCTGATTGCACATCACGCAAATTCCAAAGTGGACCAACTCTTGAAAACCCTGCCCTACCTGATCAAACAGGCCCTGAATCCTATTCAAACGTCAGTGACCGCTCTCCAACAACAACAAACATTGTTAGGAGATCGTTTGCACAAGCTTGAGTCTAGGGTTGAACAGATTGAAAGAGGTGAGGTTAGGGGTTTACCCTAGCTGAGAGAGGAAATAAAATCCATGAAGATCGAACTCCAGAAAATGCAAAATCTGGAGTTCGACATAGCATCTCTCCTCCCCAATGAGGGTGACCAGGGTGCTGACATTGCTGCACCAGACTTGGGCCTGGACTTCACGGTGCTAATGGCAGAAATTGCACGTTCGCCTGCTAAAGTGTCTCATCCTCCCGCTCCTCCAGTACCGGTATATATTACTGATGATGAGACATCGGGGCAGTCATCAGAATTTGGAGGGGAAGAATCAGAGGATGTAAGTTTAGGGTCCGATGAGGGTGATGACCCTAAGGAAAAGGGCAAAGCAATTGCTGCGCCAACTACGGAGGAAGAAGAAGAGCAAGCAGACATTGAGAGGGCCATACAACAATCTCTAGTGGAAGCGGCCACCCTTGCAGACTCATCAGCCACATAGCCACCAGTGGGCGAAGCTAGCAGCTCAGCGGCCCCACAACCTGCTCCAGATTAATCCCACAGCCCTCCTGCAGCTCCGAAGGAGACCTAGGCTACTGCATCTCTTCGCGCAAATGCACACCAGGGAGCCCCTTGCACTCTATTTTTTTTTCTTATGCATTGGGGACAATGCATGATTTAAGTTGGGGGTGGTAGCCTTATCTGTGTATCTGTGTATTTGATCTATTTTCTGGCATGTTTAGCGACATTGATAACTGTATAATATGTAGTAATGATTAACGATTTATGTATATATGCTGTTGTAATTAAATAGTTAGTGAAATGAAGTTTGTCAATAAAATCTTGTCAATAAAATTCCTTTGTTTTTTCTTTGCCGGGTTCTTTTTCAAGGGTGTAATAGTAGAACCGGGTTTATTAATATAAGATATATTGACCGGGATGGTGAATTTGCTTAGTATCAAGTATGTAAATCTGTGTGTAGATTAGACCCTTGTTAACAAATCAACTATGTGAATTTGAGGCTCATTCTGTAACTCTAGGTCTACCTAGAATCGTTTACGTATACACGAGGAAAGCCTCGAGTGACCAAATGTGAACTCTAAAGCTGTAAACTATGTTAACCGAACAGTTTGTGTGCCAATGTGTGTGAGCTCCTTGTTTAGATAGTCCTTGTGTTCACTTCTGCCATCTAGAACTTGCCTGGTTGGTTTTTCGACGCTTATTATAAGTACACTGAGTTGGAGAGAGGATCTTAGGCATTCTTTGCTTATTTATGAAACCTTTCTAGCCTTTTCAGCCTACATGTGCATGAATAATATCACTAGTACCCTATTTGAGCCTTTTAGCCTTTTCCTTGGCCTCCGCATTACAAACCTTTCCCGTTCGTAACAATGATCTCTTTTGAACCCGTTCCTCCTTGAACATTGAGAACATGGCTAAAAGCCTAAGTTGGGGGTGTGGGTTAAAATGGAAATGGATAAGGCTGTGAAGCGAGGGTGAGAGCCTATACCTCAAAGTGCTAATGTGAAATTATGAAAGCTCCAAAGAAAAAAAAATCATAAATAGTTATGTATGTATTTGCAATAATGGAGCTATGAAATAGAGTAGAGAGGTATTTAAGGCGGGTCCACTGTGGGAACTAAACGCCATTGAGGCTATGGGGTTGAAAAGAAGAAAAATGTTAAAAGAAAGAAGAATGTAATTAGTATTCAAGGAGGATGTAGCCACTTATATCTAAATATATATCCTACCCTTCCTTAAACCTACATTACAAGCTTACAAAGTCCTTATATGATCTCCAACCGAGTGTTCTTAGAAGTAGGTGACGAATTAAAATAAGGGCAAGCCTATGGTATGGTAGGTGGTGACACTTGAAACTTTGTTCTGAGAGTGAGTGTATTTGCACTTTAGTCCCTTTGTATTGCTATGATAAATATTGTGAGAGTGGGACTTTCTTTCCAGTGAGGGCACATAAACTGCTAGGTTGATAGAAAGTTGAGTTTTGAGTAAAGCATAAGTGTATTCAGCGGAAGGTAGCCTTTAGTTACTTTGTTGAGGCTCAAAGTTCACTAACTGATTGGTTGTCCTTGAATATACTGATGATTCAAGGAGGGTACAGTATTCAAAGAGATATACTTGAGATACTAACAACAAACACCGTCCATAGTCAGTATTGCTTCATGTTTGATAAGTAGAGTCTAGACTAGGATAGTATCGTTTTAGTTGCTTGAGGACAAACAAGAGTTTAAGTTGGGGGTGTTGATGTGCCGGGTAATTTCGGCACATTTTGACACTACTTGCTTAAAGTTTAACTTGTTTTACGTGCAAATTCTATTGATACTTATGTAATTTTAGTGTATTTGCAGTATATCGAGTGTAAGGACCCAGAAGTACGGAAAAGAGTTCAAAAAGCCAACTGAAGACAAGAAAAGAAGTTAAGAGCATCGCAAATGTGAGTATGCGGTCGCAAACTGCACATGCGGACCGCATATTTCACAAACAGATCGCATTATTATAGCAGGGGCAAATCAGTCCGAAATTCGCCTCGGGTTTTGGGCCTTTATAAATAGGTTTAATAGGGTTTTGTGAGGAAAATCTTGTCAGAATCGAGAGTACAAAGTACGGGCAATTAACTAGTTTGAATTCTTGGAAGCTTTTGGGATCAATTACCTTCTATTTTGTAAGATGATGACAATTACTATTCTTTATTCTTCAATTTTCAGCATGAGTAGCTAAATTCAAACGCTGAGGTTGTGAACCCTAAATGGGTAGAATGTTGTTGAGATTTTGATATTGAATATGAATTCAATGGAAGATTGATATTTATTTACTTCTTGTTCTTCAAACAATTATTAGTGGTTGCAAACATTAACGAACGCCAACTAATTCTATCTTATCTTGGAAAAGTGAGATAGAATTTGGTAGAAGTAAATAACAAAGACTCAAGGCTTTAAACCTTGTTTAATAAAATCGCTTAGGAATAAGTAAGTTTTAATTTGGCATTAATTGATTGTTCTTAATCACAATTCTTTTGTATTTAGAAAAATCGTAAAGAGGATATATTATCCAACTATTGGAAAATATTGGATAGTAAATTAAACATCAATTGCATATCAAGAAAGTCTTCCGTTTGTAATATTCAATATTAATATCAAGAGCATTCTACTACATTAAGGGGGACATAATCTTGGTTTCTTTAATTCATATTATTTACATTCACAATATTGCAATCAGTTTTCGTTTACTCTTACGTTCTATATCCCTTTTTTTTTTTTATTACAATTACTCGATAGAATTACGACTCAGTCGAGTATTACACTAATTAGATAAACGTTTCACACCTATTCCCTGTGGGATTCGATCCCAACCTTGTTGGGTTATTATATTTGACACCGACTGCTTACACTATTCTTAAGGTGTAATTTGAGCGTATCACCAGTTTATCAATTTGATGAGAAGTCCTCTTTATTGAATGGTGATCTTGAAGAAGAGGTTTATATTTTACAACCTTAAGGCTTTGTTTTCAATGGAAATGACAAACAAACTGAGAAAGTATATAAGTTAATCAAAGCTCTTTATAGGCTAAAGAAAGATCCCCGTGCATGGTATATCAAAGTTGATTTTTTCTTTCAAGATAGCGGATTCATAAGAAGTGACAACGAGCCCATTGTACTTGAAGAAACAAGTTAATAAAGAATTTTTGATAGTTTGTCTCTATGTCGATTTCATGATTTATATTAGTTCCTCAAAATCTTTGGTTGATCATTTTAAGTCCTGCATGACGAAAAATTTTAAATGACTGTCTTGGATTTGTTGAAATATTTTTTGGTGCTTGAGGTGATGCAAGGTGAAGAAGGAACTTTTATCTTTCAGAAGAAGTATGCGGAGGATCTTTTAAAAAGATTCAATATGATGAATTATGAAGCAACAACCACACCTATGAATATTAAGGAGAAGTTACAGCGTGAAGATGTAACTGAGAAAGCAAATTCAGCATTGTTTAGAAATTTAGTTGGTTGCTCAAATTATCTAATGCACATTAGACCTAATATTACCTTTTTCATCAATGTTGTGTCTAGCTTTTGCAAAGTCCAATAAAGCAACACTTTGGTGCCAAAAAAGAGTACTTCGCTGGAGCAGTTGACTTTGCAATTTGGAATTTATTTTTTCAATTTTCAGATTGGTTGGCTTTACTGACAGTGATTAGGAAGGCTACTTGGATGATCGGAAGAGCACTTTGGTAGCAGTTTTAGTTTTGTTTCTAGTGGTGTAACATTGTATTTAAAGAAGTAGGAAATAGTAGCCTTTTCGTCATCTGAGGCAGAGTATATAGCTTGTTGCAGATTTTGATTACGAGCAAAAGCAGGCTACTGTGATCTTTTGTTACAACAGATCTGCATAGTATTTCTATGGTTAAAAATCCCTCCTTCCAAGGTAGAACTAAACATATCAACGTGCGATATCACTTGCTTCGCAACTTGGTAGTTGATGGAATAATTATGCTGAAACTTTGTGGTACAAATAAGCAAGCAGTGGATATATTTACAAAGTCTTTTCTTATGCTAAGCATGAATTCTTTGTGGGGTCCATCCCCATAAATGAAAAAGAAAAACAAAATACCAGATTCCATAATAAGTTTTGGCTATAACTTGTTTTGAATTTTGGTTTACAAATTTCCAAATTGTCAAGTTGGCAAATATATTAGGCATCCGACAAAGCAATTTGCAATTGCAAATTGCAATAACCAATAATTTTGTTTGGTAGAAGATAGTGCGCTCAACACTATACTAGGGGAGCTTCCGACCTCACTTCTGCACACCAATCTCAGAGAAATATAACTGAGAGTTAGAGAGAAGTATGAGATAGGGCGATGTAGCCTGTGAGAGAAAATACAGAGTGTGAGCGATATTGTTGTCACGACCCAATCTCAACCAATTAGGGTGGTGATGGCGCCTAACACCGCTCTCCAGGCAAGCCAATACAACAGATAATACGAAAAGAAAAACAAAAAATATTTGACAACTGATCAATAACATAACATAAATACAGCTCTATGATAACATAATAAAGTTCTAAAACCAATAACTAACGTAGACCACCCTAAGATTTGGTGTCACAAGTACATGAGCTTCTAGATCCATCTAAATACAAGATTCTGAAATAAATGCAACATTGTCCGAATAAAGCAGAAATAGTATAGTAGAGGTAAGATAATGACTCAAGGCCTGTAGACGGGATGCAACTCTACCTCGAATCACCAACGCAGTATCTGCTAACATACCTCTCGGGGCTCCGTTGGTACCGATGTTAGGATCAGCACAAGAAGTACAGAAGTGTAGTATGAGTACAAGAAACCCAATATACTTTGTAAGTGTCAAACCTAACCTCGACGAGATAGTGACGAGGATGGGACAAGATACCTTCAATAAACCTGTACAATTTTTTATATATATAAAGGAATAAAAAGTAAAGAGTCAAATTAAACAACGGGATAGTGGCAAGTATAGGGGACAATAGATGAAAACAGTAAATAAAGAGTCATGAAGTAAACCCCTTTCCAAAAAGGGCAATGAAACCACTAAGTCAAAATTCACATTACTAAATATCAGTAAAACAATGAATTCAACAAACTCTCACGACATCACCTTTCATGCTTTTACTCTCATCTTTACCATATTAGATAAATGTAAGTGCATGGCATCACTCTTCGTGATTTTACTCTCATCCTCGTATGATCATAATAAAAAGGCATATGCACGACCTCACCTTTTATGCTCTAACCTCTCATGATAAATAAGCATGTGCACGACATCGCCCTTTGTGCTTTTATCCTCACATCTACTCAATCAATGATATCAATATACAAATGAGGCACGACAACACCCTTTGTGCTCTTCAATCTTCCTCACCAAGAAAATATAATAACATGAATATCAAGCAAGGTGGGAAGCAAATTTCAACTTCAACAATAGTGTTAGAATACAACTCATCATATGAGAATTTTTCAACGTTTGGTACCAACAACCGATCAACAACTTCCACAAACTCAACTTCCAATATCACAACAATTTCAATATAAGCAATAAGTCAAAGGATAAATAATCTAAGGAATGGAAGGCATATCAAATAAAATAACATGGTACAAGTAAGGAAAATTTCACCCGCGTGCTTATGCCATAACCAACGCATGTATACTCGTTTCCTAGTACATACACTGGCCCCAACACATAGTTCACATATCAAATAGACTTGATTCTATCTTAATTCTCTCAAATCATGGTTAACCACGACACTTACCTCCTTCCAAAAAAATCAACAATCAATCATGGCTTTTCCTTTTCGAACAAACCTCCAAACCAACCGAATCTAGCAAATTATCGTTCAAACAATTCAGAACAAGCTGTAGAAACTACCCATGAATGATAATTGTTCAATCTTGATCATATTTGAAAAACTCAATAAAAGTCAACCCAGGGCTCGCTTGGTCGAAATCCGAGATTCGGACCAAAATCCTGATTACCCATTCACCCTCGAGCCTGGTTATGCGATTTATTTTGAAATCCGACCTTATTTCGAGGTCTAAATTTTAATTTTTATAAATTTTCTAAATTTTACCCAAAATCCCTAATTTCTACCGTCAAATTCATAGATTTGATGTTAAAATTCATGAAATAATAATTGAAATTGATTGAAAACTAGTTAGAGTTTCTTACCAATGAATTTTGGGTAGAAAATCATCTTCAAAAAACGCCGCTAGAGAGTTTAGGTTGAAAAATGGTGTAAAATGAGCTGAGTCCCAAAATCCCCCAACTTTGCCAAGTTGCAGATGTTGCAAATGCAAACTCTTGTTTGCAATTACGACCATCGCACAAGAAAACCACTGATCGGAAATGCGATCAGTGTCCAACCATACGGTAGTTGCAAATGCGACATTAAATTCGTAGTTGCGAAGGACACCCCGTTCGCAAATTTGAGCCAAGATTCACAAATGCGAAGTTTCTCTACCTAACAGAAGTTTGTAGATGTGACGTAAAGGCTGCAAAAGCAAACATTTCTTCACAAATACGAAGACCTCCAGCCCATGTTCGCATTTGTGGGCCTGAAATCGCAAATGCGGGACTGGCAATTGCAAATCAGGTATTCGCAATTATGAGACCTACAAGTTCACACCATTATCTGCTATGATTCAACAGTTCCAACATCGATAAAATATCAAGAATCGCTCATCAAAACTCAAGATTTTAACTTTGAAACTCAATTTTTGCCAACTTACACATAATGCACCAAAACGCCATCGGTTCACTCGAGATCCCAACCAAACATGCGTACAAGTTCAAAAATATCATACAAAACCTACCAAAATCGTCAAAATATCAAACTGGGATCGTTTACCAAAACGTTGACAGTGGTCAACTCTGGCTTCATTTTAAGTCAAAAATTATGTTTTCTTCAAAATTTTATGTAAAAGTTTTCTAAAAATGGCACGGGCCGCACACGCAAGTCATATAACATTAAATGGAGCTATGAGAGGTCTCGGAACGCATAAATAAAGGCTAGTATTCAAAAAAACCTATTGGGTCGTCACATCTCCTCTTCTAAAAGAAACGTTTGTCCTCGAACAGACATAAAAGTGTACCTAGACTAGTAAAAATGTGTGGGTATCTACTTGGCATACTCAGACTCCCACGTAATCTCCTGAATCGGCTGACCTCTCCAATACACTTTTATAGAAGGAAAGCTCTTAGATATCAACTTACGAACTTGCTAATCTAGAATAGCTACTAGCTCATCCTCATAAGTCAAATTCTCATCTAGCTGCATCGTGTTAATGTCTGAAACACGTGACCTATCTTCATGGTACTTTTGACGCATGGAGACGTGAAATACATGATGTATCCCTTCTAGGCTAGGTGGAAACACGTGCCTATAAGCAACCTCTTCAACCCTATCCAAGATTGCGAATGGTCGAATCAACCTCGAGCTCAACTTGCCCTTCTTCCCAAACCACATCACGCCCTTTATATGTGAAACTCGGAGATAATCCTTCTCACTTTACATATAAGCCACATCTCGAACATTTTGGTCTGCATAATGTTTTTGCCTGGATTGAGTTGTACGAAGTCGATCCTGGATCATCTTAATCATTTCCAAAGCATCACAGACCAAATCAGTGCCCAACAATCTAGCCTTACCGGGCTCAAACCAACAAATCGGTGAACGACATAGCCTCCTATATAAGAACTCATACAAAGCCATCTAGATGCTCGACTGATAGCTATTGTTGTAGGCAAATTTTAGAGGTAAGAACTTGTCCCACTGACCCAGAAAATCCATAGAGCATTCCTGCAACACGTCCTACAAAAGCTGAATAGTGCACTCGGACCGTCCGTCCATCTGAGGATGAAACATGGTACTCAGCTCGACCCACTTCCCAATCGCGCAGCACGACTCTAAAAAAATGCGAGTGAACTACGTGCCCCAATCAGAAATTAAGAAAATGGGCATGTCATGCAGGTAGGTATTCTCCCAGATATAAATTTGAGCCAATTGCTTTTAAGAGTAGGAAGTCATCACTAAAATGAAGTGTGCAGACTTAGTCAACTAGTCCACTATAACCCAGACTGCATCATATTTTCACAAGGTCAGTGGTAAGCCTACCACAAATTCTATAGTGATGCGCTCCCACTTCTACTCCGGTATCTCCAATCTTTGATTCAACCCACCTGATTTCTGATGCTCGTACTTCACCTGTTGATAATTCAAACACCGAGATACATAATCAACAATATCTTTCATCATTCTCTGCCACCAATAGTGTTGTTTCAAGTCACGATGTATCATCGTGACACCTGAGTGAATGGAATTGCATGAACTGTGAGCCTCATCAAGGATCAACTCCCTCAACCCATCAACGTTCGGAACACAAATCAAGCCTTGAAGCCGCATAACACCATCATCTCCCATCACAACCTGCTTAGCACTACCCCGTTGCACCGTGTCTTTCAACACCAACAAGTAGGATCATCAAACTGGCGAGCCTTGATATGCTCCAACAATGATGACTGTGCCACAACACGAGCAACAACCCATCTAGGCTCCAAAACATTCAACCTCACGAACCAATTGCCCAAGGCCTGAACATCATGGCTAGTGGCCTCTCATCTGCCAGTAAATATGCCAAATTGCCCATGCTCTAAGCCTTCCTACTCAATGCATCAACCACCATATTGGCCATCCCAGATGATATAATATGGTGATATCATAGTCTTTTAATAACTCTAACCATCACTGCTGCCGTAAATTAAGGTCCTTCTGCTTGAAATAGGTGCTGCAGACTCCGATGGTTGGTATAGACCTCACGTGGAATGTCGTATTGATAGTGCCTCCAAATCTTCAGCGCGTGAACAATGGATGCCAAATCAAAATCATGCACATGATAATTCTTCTCATGAACCTTCAATTGACAAGACGTGTAGGAAATTACCCTACCATTCTGCATCAACATCACGCCAAGCCCAATACGCAATGCATCACAATACACAGCTGGGACTATAACAAATGCATTCTAGAGCATTTGAAAGCTTACCTTACACTCGTCGGACCAGCTGAATAGAGCACCCTTCTAGGTCAACTTGGTCAACCTTCTCTATAGCTGAGTAGGTCTAGGCCAGTTCTGAACTGCCTCAATCTTCTTAGGATCCACCTTAATTCCCTTAGAAGATACAACATGGCCACAAAAAGGCAACCGAGTCCAATCGAAACTCACACTTTTAAAATTTGGCACATAACTGACGATCCTTCAACGTCAAAAGTACAATCCGGAGATGCTGCTCATGCTCCTCTCGACTGGAGTAAACCAAAATATCATCAATGAAGATAATCACAATGGAATCCAGATAGGGCTTGAACACTCGATTCATCAAATCCATAAAGGCTGCTAGGAATTAGTCAAGCCAAATAACATCACCAAGAACTCATAGTGACTATACCGGGTCCGAAACGTTGTCTAAGGGACATCTGATTCCCTAATATTCAACTAATGGTAGCCATATCTCAATTCAATCTTGGAATACGCCTTGGCACCCTAAATCTAGTCAAATAAGTCATCAATCCTCAGCAACAAAAACTTTTTCTTGATTGTAACCTTGTTCAAATACCGACAAGCTATGCACATCTTCATCGATCCATCCTTTCTCTTCACAAACAACACTGATGCACCTTAAGAAAAGACACTAGGTCTAATAAGTACCTTGTCAAGAAAATCCTGTAGCTGCTCCTCCAATTATTTTAACTCAACAGGAGCCATATGTTATTGTGGAATAGAGATAGGCTGAGTGCCCGGAATCAAGTCGATGCAAATGTCAATATCCCTGTCGGGTGGCATACCCAGCAAATCCGTAGGAAATACCTCTGGAAACTCACTCACCACTAGAACCAAATCCAGGGAAGGAACCTCCGCACCAGAATAACGGATATAAGTCAAATACGCCAAACACCCCTTCTCTACCATACATCGAGCCTTCATATATGAAATAACCCTACTAGTGGAGTGAACAAGAGTCCTCCTCCACTCCACCCTAGGCAACCCCAGCTTGGCTATCATCACAGTCTTGGCATGAAAATCCAAGATAGCATGATATATGAATAACTAATCCATATCGAGGATAACCTCAAAATCCACCATATCCGACAATAGAAGATCAACTACGATATTGTAGCCCCCAACATTGACAAAATAAGAGTGATAGACATGTTCCACCATAATAGATTCCCCAGCGGGTGTAGACACATAGACAAGAGTATCTAAAGAATCACGAGACATATCCAAATGTGAAGCAAAATAGGATGACACATCTGAATAAATATAACTTGGGTAAAAAAAAAATTGATGCATCTCTATGACAAACCGAAACAATACTTGTGATGTCCGCATAAGATGATTCCACCTTAGGTCTAGCTGGAAATGCATAGCAATGGGGCTGAGCCCTACCAATCTAACCTCTACCTCTCGGATGGCCTTTTACTCACTGGCCTCCACCTCTAATGGCCTGACCACCACCTCGTGCTGCCTGACCCCTAACTCTAGCTGGCTTAGCAGGTGGTGGAGCAACTGGTGCCGGAATTATGGTACGAATACCCTGCCGTGGCATGCTACTTTATGACCTAGGGAAAAAACTCGTGATGTGCCTTTAGGTCCCCAATGTATAACAAGCCCTCAGCTGACGTGACTGCTACCACGGTCGGAAAAGAAATCTCATCATCCTACTCGATCTAAGACTCTGCAATAGGTGCTACTACGTGTGCTCTAGGCTGAGCTCTACCTCTACTTATTGCATTACCTCGGCCTCGGCTCCTACCCCTGTTGTGACTGCCGTCTAGGGCTCTGGCTCCTGATCTCTTATTGATGTAGTATATATCCTCACCATATTTGAGAGAATAAGACTAGAATAATTCAGTTTCAATGATAGAATACAGTCGCACAATAGAGAAAGAAAGAAGGTGAAATTTCCTAAGCCTTATAGCCTCTAGAAGATAAGTACAAACATATCTGTACCGATCCTCAAGACTCTACTAAGCTTGCTCAAGACTCGTGAGACCTAAGCAACCTAGTGCTCTGATAAAACCTTGTCACGACCCAAAATCCCAACCAATCAGGGTCGTGATGGCGCCTAACACAGCTTGCCAGGAAAAATCCAACACCAATAGACAATACGAAAAAAAAGCATTAAATATCTGACAAATGATTAATAACATAACATAAAAACATCTCTGTGATAACAGAATAGCGTTCTAAAACCAATAACTAATGTAGACCACTCCAAGATTTGGTGTCACAAGTACATGAGCTTCTAGATCCAACTAAATATAAGGTTATGAAAGAAATGCAACACTGTCTGAATAAAGTGGAAACAACAAAGAGTCAAATGAAACAACAGGATAGGGGCAAGTATAGGGGACAATAAACGGAAACAATATATAAAGAAGCACGACGTAAACCCTTTCCAAAATGGGCAACGAAACCACCAAGTCAAAATTCACATTACGAAATATCAAGTAAAACAATGAATTGAACAAACTCGCATGGCATCATCCTTCGTGCTTTTGCTCTCATCCTTACCATATCAGATAAATGCATATGCATGATATCACCCTTCGTGCTTTAACCTCTCATCATAAATAAGCATGTTCACGGCATCACCCTTGTGCTTTTATACTCACATTCACTCAATCAATGATATCAATATGCAAATGAGTCACGACAACACCTTTCGTGCTGTTCACTCTTCCTCACCAAGCAATAACAACAACATGAATATCAAGCAAAGTGGGAAGCAAATTTCAATTTCAATAATAGTGTTAGAACACAACTCATCATATGAAACTTTTTCAAAGTTTGGTACCAACAACTGATCAACAACTTCCACAAACTAAACTTCCAATATCATAACAATGTCAACATAAGAAATAAACACGAAAGAGAATAGTCAAAGTCTAACGTATGGAAGGCATAGTAAATCAAATAACTTGGTACAAGTAAGGCAAATTCCACCCACGTGCTTATCCCATGGCCAACACATGTACACTCGTCACCTCGTACATACACCGTCCCAACACATAGTTCACATAGAAAATAGAGTTGATTATATCTTAATTCTCTAAAATCAAGGTTAACCATGACACTTACCTTATTCCACAAGAAAATCAACAATCAACCATGGCTTTTTGTTTCAAACAAGCCTCCAAACCAATCGAATCTAGTCAATTATCGTTCAAACCATTCAAAACAAGTTGTAGCAACTACCCACGAGTGAAAAAAGTTCAATTTTGATCATATTTGAAAAGGTAAACAAAAGTCAACCTAGGGCTTGCTTGGTCGAAATCCGAGATTCAGACCAAATCTCGATTACCCATTCACCATCAAGCTCACTTATGTTTTCAAAATCCGACCTTAATTCAAGGTATAAATCACAATTTTACAAAATTCTTAAATTCTACCAAAACCCCCTAATTTCTACCTTGAAATTTATAGATTTGATGTTAAAATGCATGGAAAAGTAATTGAAATTGATTGACAACTAGTTAAAGTTGCTTACCAATAAATTTTGGAAAGAAAATCCTCTTCAAAAATCGCCTTTAGAGAGTTTAGGGTTGAAAAATGGTGTAAAATAAGCTAAGTCTCGAAATTTCTCATGTTTACCCAACTGTAGATGTCGCAATTGCAAACTCTTCTTCACAGCTGCGGCCATCTCAAAAAAGAACCACAGATTAGTGTCCCGTCCATACAGTAGTCACAAATGCGGCATTAACTTCGCATTTGTGAAGGAAACACCCCTCGCAAATCGAGCCAAGTTTCAGAAATGTAAAGCTTCTCTACCTAACACATGATCACAAATGCAACATAACGGCCGCATAAGCGATTACAGAAGAGTTTGCAAAAGCGAAGATTTCTTTGCAAATGTGAAGACCCAACCCCAGTCTATGTTCGCATTTTAGAGCCTGACATCGCAAGTGTGGTTCTTACGATTGTGATAGCCTCACACTTGCAATCAGATCTTCACAATTGCGAGACCTGCAAGTTCATACCAGCAATTGCTATGCTTTAGTAGTTCCGACATCAACCAAAAGTCATCTGAAACTCAGTCGAGCTCTCGGGCTCCAATCTGAACATGCACACAAGTGTAATAAAATCATACAAACTCTCTCTCTACTATGAATCATCAAAATAATATCAAAAATCAAGAATACATCATCAAAACTCAAGATTTCAACTTTGAAACTCAAATTTTGCCAAGTTTCACATAATACGCTAAAACGCGCTGGAGTAACTCAAGACCCAAAAAAATATTCGTACAAGTGCAAAATATCATACGAACGTACTGGAATATTCAAAATACCGAATTGAGGTCATTGTCATGACCCAAGCCGGAGGGTCGCGACTGGCACCTGGACCCTACTCGCCGAGTGCCGGCGTACCTTTCATCTTACCTTCCTTGTTATCTATAAGGTCGACGATGCCCGTATGAATAGAAAACCATGATCATGATCAATTGAAATACCATACAATAACATGAACATATGTATATATATAACATGGCCCTTAAGGCTGCGATACAAAAACTGTACAACAAAATACATTTGCCGACAAGGCAATCCAACTATACATAAACCCACCCCTTGTCTATGAGCCTCTACTGGAACATACATAATGCAACCTGTGTCGGAACAGGGCCCCGACATGCCCATAATGACTATAACAAAATGCATACCGAGACTACGGCAAGTCCGAAGGATGGATCTCGCCAATATCCGCTGAACTGGACAACCTACTGTAGTGGGGGAGCCTCGTCTATCTGTCTGTCAGGACCTGCAGCACGACATGCAGCGTCCACAAATAAAAGGACATCAGTACGGATAAAAAACTGTGTATGTAAGACGGGAAAACATAACATAAGAACAAGAACATGTTACGGGATAAGAAACATAAAATCTGTACCATCTGAATGCCTCTGAGGGCGACTAACCATGAGATACCTGATGTGCACATGCATGTATATATATATATATATCCTTTTTAAAATCATCATATACATACGCCTCTGTGGGTCTCATCTTCATCATACCCAACTGATCAGTGGTTACACAATAGGTGCCTGCCCGGTCGACTATAGCACGGGGCGGTAAAGTAAAATAGCTGTCGTCTATAGCGCGACTAAGTAGTGTAAAACATATATATATAGTTGCACAATAGGTGCCTGCCCGGCCGACTATAGCGCGACTCGGTAGAGTAAAATAGATAATGCATGCTGGACTCATTGGAATCACATTTTCAACCTTTCGGACTGGCGCAAGGTCAAAGAAGTAACATCAACATCAATCCTCCCATAAGGGGGAAACAATATAAGTACTACTACCTTCTAAGAGTAGAGTATCTTTGGGGCTCGTTCATTGCATTATGTACAATCAGAGTCGTGCAAAAGAAGGAAAAGGACAGTCTCACATACCTTGTATATACTTCCCAACCTCAAGCTATGAATATTCCACGACTCCTTAGTCTACAATAAGAGAAATGACACTACCGTTATCGTTTAAGCGTTGTAACTATTATGTATCGACTGTAACTTATTTTGCGATAAAACGGACAGCACCTCCCCTATATATATGACTTCCCACAAGTTAACACAATCACCAA
>MCJB01018894.1:40529-83784 GCA_002018475.1 Nicotiana obtusifolia | reverse complement strand
AGAATTACCTTTGAGACAATAAGAGTTTAGTCCTATTGGTCCTAAACGATGCAAAGGTGTATAAGGGCGGTTAACAAGTATTAGAGGATAAACGAGTTAAGAATGTTGTAACTCGCGTTTTTGGGAAAATCGAGAGGTGGTTAACATCACCAAGAGGTCATGTTTTAAGGTATTTGGATGATATGATATCCGTTTCATAAGTCTTGAAGTCGAAAGAGTTATGAAACAAAAGTCGACGAAAGTTGTCCTAACTTAGGTTCACAATTTAACTTAAACAATAGGTAAAATGTTTCTACGATTTTCTCCCAATTTACAAGGAATTACGGGGTGATCTACCTACCAAATTAAAGGTCTATGAGTCTAGTTTCCAATGCTTCAAACCGTTTGTCAATACGATCTCGGAGTATTGATATAATTGCATTTCCGTAGAACTGCGCAGGCTGGTAGGTGACAAGTAAGTGCATCACCTACTTGCCAAAATTAAGGGCAAAAATTTAAAAGCCCCAAGTCGGTTAAGAGAGGGCTTTTAAAAGATTCTAAATCCAGTTAATTCACTATTATTTCACAGCCTCAAAACCGAAAAGAACCCCTGCAACCCCTCCCCAAAATAATACCACACAAACCCTAATTGATTTTCCCCTCTTTCAAGTTCTAGTTGAAGGTAAACCCTAGAGTTTGAGGAACCAAAGCAAGGGCTGAGTTATCTAACAAGCAAGGTAAGTTTACTGCTCTATTTAATACATGTTTTCTACTGTTAAGTCTTGGTAAGTCGTTCTATGTGTGTAAGAACTCACGGGACGGTGATCGGAAGCCGTGAGTTCGAGTTATTCACTTGTAGCGAACAGTTTTTGTGAACTGTTTTGTGTTGCTATAAAGCTGCGTGTTATACTACTGATTTGTGGAGTTTTGGATGAGGAAGGGTGTGGAGAAACACCATATATATTTAGGGTTGTGGCCTGATAGTTGTTCATAACATTTCCGGATCGTTTGACACGACTATCGTGACCATTGTACGTATGAAGTGATTGGTTTGTGCGTGGACTATTTTGAGAGGCTCAATATGATTCTTATTGATGTTGTTTGGTTGTTTGGTGACTGTTTGGACTTGTGTGAAGTCATATATGTAGGGGAGGTGCTGTCCGTTTTATTGCAAAATAGGTTACAGTCGGTACATAATAGTTACGACGCTTGAACTATAACGGTAGTGTCATTTCTCTTATTGTAGACTAAGAAGTCATGGAAGTTTCATAGCTTGAGATTGGAAAGTATTGCAAGGTATGTGAGACTATGCTTTTCCTTCTTTTGCACGACTCTGACTGTACACAATGCAATGAACGAACCCCAAAGATACTCTACTCTTAGAAGGTAGCAGTACGTATATTGTTTCCCCTCTTATGGGAGGATTGATATGTTATTATTTCACCATGGTAGTATGACTCTTATGAGTCCAGCATGCATTATCTATTTTACTCTACCGAGCCGCGCTATAGTCGGCCGGGTATGGCACCTATTGTGCAACCACTGATCAGTTGGGTATGATAATGAGGAGGCCCACAGAGGCATATGTATGAGATGATGATGAGGCCCACAGAGGCGTATATATGTATATGATGATTTTCAAAAGGATATAAATATATGTATATGCATATGCATGTCAGGCATGACATGGTTAGTCACCCTCAGAGGCATTCAGATGGTACAGGTTGTATGCCTCCTACCCTGATGCTTATTATTGTTCTTGCATTATGTTTCCTGTCTTACATACTTATTACATTATCCGTACTGACGTCCTTTATTTGTGGACGCTGCATGTCGTGCTGCAGGTCCAAGCGGGCAGATAGATGAAGCTCCCCCACCACAGTAGGCTACCCAGTTCAGCAGATATTGGCGAGATCCATCCTTCGGACTTGCCACAGTCTTGGTATGCATTCTGTTTTGGGCATGTCGGGGCCCTGTTCCGGCATAGGTTGCATTATGTACGTTTTTGTAGAGGCTCATAGACAAGTGTCAATTTATGCATAGACAAGCGATGGGTTGACTTATGTACAGTTGAATTGCCTTGTCGGCAAACGTATGTATTTTTTTTTATGGTTTTGCATTGCAGCCTTGTTGGCTATATTATGTATATAAGTACGTTCGTATCATGGTATAATGTCACGTATCATTATAATTATTGTTCGAGATTATATGCATATGACAAGCCTTATAGATAATAAGGAATGTTAGATGAAGGGTACGCCGGCGCCCGTTGAGTGGGGTCCGGTGCCAGTCGCGGCCCTCCGTCTTGGGTCGTGACAAACATGGTATCAGAGCAGGTCTGTCCTAGGGGTTGTCTATGAGCCGTGTTTAGTAGAGTCTTGATTATGGATGTGTAGCGCGCCACATTTATAATCAGGAGGCTGCATGACATTTAGGGTTGTTACCTTTTTCCTAAATCTAGATCGTGCTCGGATTGAGGTAAGTAACAATTCTAAATTTGATTTTGAGGGTAGAAAATCCCATATTACATGTCATGTATTTGGTTTTGAGGTGAGCATATTCTAGGTGACGGGCGTGTGGGCGTGCACCATAGGAATCATGACTTGGTCAAATTCCGTAGAACCGTGTAGTTGTATAATCTGTTGTTATCTGTACATTCTCTGAGTATTAGAAAAAATGAATCACAAATCACGTTTAGACTATGTGTTGGCATTGTAGGGACCTACAGAGGTCGTATACATGTTGAATTATCTGCTAAATTGTTGTTTGTACTCAGTCATAGTTTATTTGTATATACATGTCAGTCTTTGTTATTCATTTTTGATGTATCATATCGTTGCTGTCTGGGCTGCTTATTATGATTTCTGAGAGCCCGAGAGACTGGAGATGTTGATGACTGAGTGAGGCCGAGGGCTTGATTGTGAAGTATTATATTACAGCACGTGAGCTATCGTGCAACACGTGAGTTGTCCGTGTGGATCCAGATATTATACTATAGCGCGTGAATTGTCCGTATAGCACGTGAGTTGTTCGTGCGGATCCAAATATTATACTATGGCACATAAGTTGTCCGTGCAGCACATGAGTTGTCTGTGGGGATTATAGCGCTTGGGCCGAAGGAGCTCCTTCGGAGTTTGTACACACCCCTAGTGAGGCGTAAGTACCTATTGAGAATGGGACGGCTGAGTGATTGTGGCCATGAGAGGATGCATTTGGTTTCATACTTGTTGGACTTAAGTGTCATGTATCACTGTCTTGATAATTTCTGGAAGATATTACACTCTATTTGAGATGAACTTGACATGAAATTACTGTTTTAGCCTTAATTGTTGAACATGAAAGCATGCCTACCTCCTATGTTAAAATCTCTGTAACTGAACTATAATTGTAAAGCTCGTCACTGCTTTCAGTTCCTTATTTAGTATTGTTACTTGATAAGTTGGTTGTACTTATACTATACCGTGCACTTCATGTGTAGATCTAGGTGTTCCCGGACATAGTGGGTGTTGCTTTCCGCGCCCAGTTGATCTTCTGGAGATTTCGAGGTAGCTGCCGGCATTTCGCAGACCTTGTTTCTCCTTCCCTATCTTTTCACTTATTGTATTTGGTTTCAGATTTTCATAGACAGTATTTTCCGGACTTGTGATGTATAGATGCTCATGTACTCAGTGACACCCCGATGTTGGGAATTTCCGTATTGTATTTTGGATTTTCTATCCTGTTTATGAGAAGTTGTTATCATTTTGGAGTTATTTCATAAATGTCGGCTTTCCTAGTACCACGATAGGCGCCATTACGACAGGTTAGGATTTTGGGTCGTGACAAGACATTATGGAATATAGATATGAGAATGGACCAACGAGTAGTTAGTAGTTGATTTAGGAAGAGCCTAGTTATGGCTAGACAAGAGGATACACACAAATCAGCAGATCGTGCAAGATAAACATAGTGAAACCCAATATGGTGAACTCAGTCTCGCAGTTATGACATTGTAATCCTTGAGAAATATTCAGATAGGAGTTGGGGTAGTTAAAGGTACCGTATTTGTGTTACGGAAATAAAAGAGGCTTCCACTGGGAAGACAGTCAAAATATTAGTTCAAAAGCAACCCTACAAGCACAAGGGCGTGGAGATAAATAACTAAGGATAATTATAGGCGAGGAAGAAAATCAAAAAAAAATTGTCGAGTATACAATGTAATAAGCTCACAGCTTTACAAGAGTCAGAGGATCCTCCCTAAGTACTACAATATAAGACTAGCTGAGGAAATAAGGAAAAAGGCTTCAACCTAAGCATAGTAACTTGAAGAAGAAATGGTCATGTAAAAACAGTCTCACTACAGCATTGTATGCACTCCATAAGAAAGTGGCATCTACTGTGGCTAATGAATGGGAAGTGAAAAAAAAATCCAAAAGTGACATTTGAGATCATATGAGTTACAGGAAATTCCAGTCTTTGTGGGTAGTACTAAGATAAGCCAATTAATCATGCAGCAGGTAGCAGAATGATCAGGAAAAGTAATTGCTTACATTTAAAGAAAGCTGAGAAGGAATGAAAGGAATTATTTTATCAATGACCCTGAGTTACTTATGTTATAAACGCATTTAAGATATTAGAGTATTATCCATGCAGCATATATGTTGACATTCATACAATTGTAGAAGACTCCAATATAAGTTAAAAGAAAGAATTGAGCCCGAGTCATAGATAAAGGATTGAATTGTTAAAGAGTATATCATGGATATTTCATAGAGTCCATGAAAGGTTAAAGTAATAACTAATACCCTGAGCTATAGATCCGAAAATAGCTTAAGCCTACATAAAGGCTGAGAGAGAAGAGGAAACTAAAGAGTTACATCAGCTAAGTAAATCAAGAGTCTAATTATTGGACCTAGATAATTATAAAAATCTTGATTGAAACCATTGCAGAATCACTCTTAATATCAGAGGTACAAGAGAGATAGTACATCAGCCATATTCTATAATGGCTCTACGATAAAGCCAGTTAGAAGAGTACCAACCTCATAAGAAGTCAATATCAAGCTTCCATCAGATTGTGTATGCACCAAAGGTGCAAGTATTATGATAGAGCTTCAAGTTGTGGATGTCAATTGTACCTATGTGGAAGGGAGGTTATGAAAGAGATGGAAGATACGATGCAAGATTTTAAGGTATGTAAGGTAAAGGTAAAGAAGGTACGAGATACTCACGTGCAGAAGGTTGTGAATAGTCCGTACTTCAGATAGAGGGCTAGAAGCACTGGGATTCAGTATCAAGAAATGATAGCGATGTTGTCATTGACATATCTACCAGCCTATGGTTTCCAGGTACCGAGAAGTGTAGCTAAGAGAGTAAATAAGAGTTAGAAACAATGTGATGTCTCGCTTGAGGTTCCAGAATAACATAAGGAAATTTATGGTGCAAGCAAGCTAGAGGAGGTTGCGAGTAGTATAAATAGATATGTGTAGGTCGCAAGCTAAAGTACGGTAGAGAGACAAGGTTTTAGGAAGATAGGAGTAAGGATAAGAAAAGGCGAGCGAGAATAGGTAAGTCCTCAGGATTAAGCCCATCAAAACAAGAGAGTTGATGGTTTCCGTAAGTTATAGAAAGCTCAGTATAGCATGAGTGAACTCAGAGGAGTCTAAGACTAGGAACATTTAGAAGAGATGGAATGCTGCCCTGATGGTAGAATAA
The DNA here is from genome assembly GCA_002018475.1 of Nicotiana obtusifolia. Taxonomy (NCBI): domain Eukaryota; kingdom Viridiplantae; phylum Streptophyta; class Magnoliopsida; order Solanales; family Solanaceae; genus Nicotiana; species Nicotiana obtusifolia. Next base: position 78,111 of record MCJB01018894.1, on the reverse strand, counting down.
GGGTGTAATTGTGAATGAAAAGAGGATGGCATTTAGACATTTGATTGAGTAATGATCTAAAGAAAAGTGATTTCATAAATTGCACGGGATTAAAATACCCCCATAATAAGAATGACATTGGGATGCTATGAAATACAGTTGTTGAAGTTGATCCGGCAAATCACTTCAAATGTTTCTCGATGCGACGTAAGCCCTAGTGACAATGTATTATGTAAGAGGTTTCAAGTTATCAGTGGTAGATTGTAGATCAACATTGAGATGAATCAACAATGGATGGATAAAAGTTATAAAGTATGAGATGAGATTAGACCGTCATTCTTAAGATGAATAGTAATGAGGAAGCATTAAAGGACTTAGATCTATACATATAGGATAAGCAACGAGAATAACCTAGAGTTTGGTAGCAGACTTCAGTAACAATAAACCGAAGTAAGAGTTATCGTATAGTATGACCTACTTAGATGTAGTAAAGCCATAGATGCCCAAAGGGATAGCTTGTCATAATTCTGTATATGTTCACAAAGTAAGGCCTAGAGATTGGCTAAAAGCTAGATGAAAAATTGAGAGAAGAGTCGCATAGGCGGACATACAAGGACAAAGTCGTACAGACTGCATGATAGAAGGTATCAATACTTATGAGATTGGAAGAATTCCGACCACAAGTCGTGGTGTGAGAAAGAGGCCTAAAGGAGGGAATGTCCTGGCCTTTAGATTTATTCACAGAATAGTTGCCTAGATGGCAAGGAGAGTATTAAAGTATTTTCAAGAGCTGTAGGTTTTGAGAATGATAAGTACATCAGTTAACATTCGAGGACGAATGTTCCAAAGGGGGAATGATGTTACACCCCATGTTTTCGTACGTGAAAGTACGCCGTAAGTCAATTGATGTAAGCTCAAAAATGAGATTCGCTTTGAAAGTATAAAAAGTGATCTAATGATATTACATCCCATATTTCCATTCAACATACAAATGACTAGGTTGAGGACGAACTCACTTAAACGTGAGAAAGGAGATTTTGGACAAATAAAAATGAGCTGCTTGCTTACTCGACGTGCCTGCTTCACCAACTTTTTTTTCGTCCTACTTGCTTGAGCTGCTCGACACATGTCTAAATTATTTAATGAGGATGAGACACATGTTTCAAAATGGAAAAAGGACCAACATGAATCACCTACTTGATTAAGTAGGTTAAAAGTAGGTGCATCACCTACTTAGAGCTTGCGGATCAAATTAAAAGGAAATGGAAAAGGATAGAGATGGGCAAGTCTTGGGACAATCGAAAACCCGTCTTCCCAAGCCCATTAGTGGGGCCAAATAAACATAGATATATCTCAATTTCACTAAGAAAATAATTCATAATCCCTCTCTCTCTATTGCAATGTGAAGGAGCTCCAAAATATCATCCAAAGAGCTCTCTCAAAGTTATCCTAGGGTTCAAGACGAAATCCACAAGTTGATAAGATGATTTCTCTTTTGGAAGATCAAGATCACCTAGTTATATCTCTACTTTTTTGTTTGGGGTAAAGAGCTTATTTGAGCTTGAAGTAAAGCTTAGTTGGATGAGCATTCTTGCTGCCAAGGTAAAGTTTAACTTCTCCTATATGTATTTAAGATCATCTATGTTTATCTAGTTGATTTGATAAAGGAAACTTGTGAAGTAAGTTGAACTTCATGTTGAAGTGTTGTAGTGGCCGGACTATTTTGGAGTTGAACTCTTGATGTTTTATGGCTGGAAATCAGTAGAAATAACTTAGGAATAGTATTTCTATTATGGTTGATGTGTTTGGAAGAAGAGAAGGCTTGGAAAGTGCATGTTAGAACTTGGTTGTTGGGTGAGATTGTGTGGACTATTTTGGTGATGTATTATAATGAATATGAGGTTAGATATTGATATATATATATATATATATATATATATATATATATATATATATGTCTGTTGACATTCTGGACCTGTTGGTCGTGTTTGTGGATTTGAGGAAAATGAAAAGAATAAGGGGAGGTGCTGTCCAAAATTTTGTAGATGAGCTAGTCGCTCATTTGTGTTGAGTTCTAGCTTTTGTAAGCTTAACAATGGTCCCTTATTATTTATTGTAGATTGAAGTACTAATGGACTGAACTAACGTCATATGGTTAGGTAAACTACAAAGGTATGTTAAGGCTATCCCTTCTTTTCTTTTGGCATGATCCATATGATACAAACGAAACAAGCAAACGCACAACTTTCACAAATGACACTATTCTTAAAAGTACTAGGGGTTCCTATGTTCTTGATTCCTCATGTGTGCTATTATTCTATCATCTGTTCATGGGTCTCAGAAAATACGTAAGTTGATAAAGTTTATTTCATGATATTAATCGAAGGTATAATGATTTTATGACATTCCGAGAGATCTTATTGGCTTACTTCTCATGCATTGCATTTATTTATACATGTACACTGACTCATGACCAGATGACATTACATATGCATATATTATATGTATATGGGGTATTGGGAAAGGTTATGGCATTATATACGATCACCACCTGATCAGCTTTTATACGTTGATGATTTCGCCCACAGAGGCCGAGATAATATGATAGGATGCCCTCAGAGGCTTGATTATGTTGTGTACTCATATATCTATGCATGGTATGACATTTACGCGCATATGCATGACAATATAAATGTTTCATAATTCACAGAGATATTTAGATTTACATGTTGAGTTCTTTACACCATGTTTCTTTCATGCCTTACATACTCAGTACTTTATTTGTATCGACGTCCCTTTTGCCTGGGAACACTGCGTTTCATGTCCACAGATCCCGATAGACAGGTTGATAGTCCTCCTATTAGGCTATCAGCTCAGTGGAAGGTGTTGGTGCACTTTACTTGCTCCGGAGTTGTCCATTTGGTCAGTATGATTTGGATATGTATTGATTGGTACGGCGAGGCCCTGTCCCTACCTTTATGATGTTTATGTACTCTTAGAGACTTTTAGACAGATGTCATGTATGTGGATACTTATATGGCTTTATCGGCCTATGTTTTGAATATACAAATGATCATGTTGGCCTTATAGGCCCCGTATCACGTGTAATAGTTTCTATATCATATTGGGTCATTTTATGTCTAGTATTCCCTTATGTTTTATTCCAGTATCTCATGATGGCCCTTCTAGCCCATTTACAATGATTGTGTGATAAGAAAGATATGTTATGTCGGTACTCGGTTGAGTAAGGCACTGGGTGCCCGTCGCAACCCTCTGATTTGGGTCGTGACAAGAGGTGTAGACTAACAATTGCAACTAAACATCTAAGGGAATTAGGAGAGGTTAGGCTAACAATCACAACTAAAATCCTGAAGAGTTCTAACCACATTACAAGTTCATTACTACAGTTGATGCTTTCTAAAAATGCTAATACATACACTATTCAAACAACTTCAATGATAAATACAGATCAATAACCTTAATCATGAGGGACAGGCTAACAACTTTAAATAGGACATTCAAAAAGTATTGATAGAAGTTCAAAAGTAGTAACCATAATCAGAACTCCCACTGGTACTATCGCAGATATCAAACTACCATTAGGATTTCTGAAGCAATGACAGGATCACAGATTTTATCTTATAACAACACTTCTAAGTAGATTAATAGGTTCATAAATCAGCAAACTATGATTAGAACTTCTAATAAAATTAACAAGGTCACAAATTCATAAATCCAATTAGAGCTCCTAAGAGTACTTAGCAGGATTTCAAACCATCAATCCTATTTAATTTTAAGAATTAATGACATGCTTACTTCTTTGAGAGTTCACAAGTTAAGTCTAGTATACTTAAGAGAACTTAGTGAGGTTTCAAAGCAATGTTGGCATGTATATAGTCATGAGGGGCAAACAGAGATACTGGATAACATAGCTGAACCCAGGATCACAAACACACACAAAAGGGACTTAGCAGAGATCATATCATAGAAGTGCTACTAACAATGTCATCATGTGAGGTCCAAGAAAAGGATAAAGATATCATCACATTAAGGGAAACATGCTAAGTATGCCTGGGATTAGGCTTCAGGTACAAAGAAAACTTAGCAACAGTGTTCTAAATGAACAAATGTGTAACCACAACATAAGTATATTTCAATAGCTTTTCATAACTTAGGTTCAATATAAAGCAATCTCAGAATCATACACAATGTAGAATGAAGATCAAACTAATTCAAGATATACCTCCATAAATAGTCATGAGTTCGATCAAGTAATCAACATAATCACAGAGATACACATAGAGGTAAGAATAGATTGACATGTCAAAAGTCAATCGCATTAACACCATAATAACAATCTGATTCTTAATACCTAACAGAATCATATTCTATTAGATTGAATGAACCAATGTAGAATGGCAAAATGATGTTCAGGACAGATTAATTCAACAATCACGACAATGTTAACAGAACATAAGAGAGAGATGTTTGGAACTAATATTAAGAAAGTCGAGAAGTCATTTCAAAGTTAACAATAGACATGAACCAACATATGCATGTCAGCATTCAAATATTTTTAGAAGAAGTTCAGGGTTGTAGAATCTACTCATCCGTCATTAACAAACACAAAAAACAACTAAAAGGCATGAATACATAATCAATAAGATCAATCGATAGAGATAGTAAAGTACTTCATATTCAGAGATTTAAACTAGTAAAAAGAAGAGTGAGGTTGAAGTTTCACTGACCTCCTTTGAGGCAGCAAACCAAACGAGTATTCAAATTAGCCTTTGGGAAATCAAGAGCTCAAGCTCTTAATCAATAATACTCTCAGAATCAGAGAGGAAAAGAAGAGCAGAAAATTAACCAAAAACTCAGCTTAGTCGAAATCTTCCTAAACACTGTATTGCATATTAACTTTTTTAGATGTTAGGTGTAGCTAGTAGATATGTCTTGTTGTGTGTTTTAGGTGAAGGCATTAAAAGCCCTATTTATAGTAGTTTTGAAACCCTAGGGTTTCAGATTCAAAATCAATAGTGAACGATGACGAAGGATAAATGATGATAGCAGAGAGAGTAAAATTAGAGTGAATCTGAGTGAAAAATGAGTGAGACTCTTACCTGAGTGCACGACAGCCGTTACAAGTGAAGAACCCATCGGACAAAGACCGGAGGTCCAGAGTTTGTGAAACCCTAGGGTTTCAGATTCAAAATCAATAGTGGAAGATGACGAAGGATAGATGATGATAGCGGAGAGAGTAAAATCATAGTGAAATCAGAGTGAATCTGAGAGAAAATGAGTGAGACTCTTACCTGAGTGCATGACAGCCGTTACAAGTGAAGAACCCATCGGACAAAGACCGGAGGTCCAGAGGTCATTGCATTTGACCTTTGGTTCAGAATAATCATCATGAGGAGCTCATGCATGCTCTAATTTCATTGCAGCATCAGAAGATTTGAAGACTTGGAGTTTCATGTTTGTGTTTGGGTTAGAAGACTCAAGATTTTAAATCTCTATGATAAAATGGGAAAGCGACAGCGAGAATCACGGATAGGGAAGCATAAGAAATTATTCTGGGTCAAGATTTGTGACCTTACAAAAATTTGTGAAAGGTCTGTGGTTGATTCGTTCATGGAAGGTTGAAAGAGTTTAGAGAGGAAAAGGAAATAGAGGCGGCTGAGTCAATAGGAAATGATTCTAGGGTTTTTGGGAGGGGCTGGTTGTCTCTAGGGATAAGAATGAGAGACTGACGGGAGTCGTTGGATCATTTAATCAACAACTCCGATTACTTTGACAGTTGAGTGTTTTAAAGATGATTTATGGACAAAATTTAATGGCCGTTGGATTGTTGGATTTTGACGGTGAGGATTAGATCTGGAGGTGTATTAAAAATAAGGAAAGTGGAGTTAAAATTGTGGGCCATTGATCTAGGAATGGACGGCCTAGATAGTTTGTGTTTCTTTTGTGAGTGATTGGGATGGGTGATGTGGCATGATCCGATTGGTCTAATGGGAGGCATGGATTGGCAAGGTGGAAAGGGAAGGGTTATTTGGACTGGGTATTTTCCACATTGGGCTTGTTATTTAGGCCAAATAAATTTAAAAGATGGCCATTTGTTATTCAATAAAGAATTGCAATTATAGCCTTTAGCCATTTTAATCCTTTTTGAAATTAAATTACATAAACTTAATTATTTTCAATAATATGTAATAAAATTATGATTATCATATACATTACTAACTATTGTAATTAATTATTTTAAAATACTTTATTTTTTTGAATTGTAGAATTAATTTCAAATTATTAACATAGTAATCCAATTAATTAGAATTTAAGAAATAATTCATTGAATCAAATGTAAAGCCTATGCGATGTTTTATAAAACTAATTGGTAATCTAAAAATAGCAAGCTTGGTATAATTATAACATTGAATTATTAATTTTAAAACTACTAATACTAAATTAATCTTGTCAAAATAGTTGTTATTGATTGAAAATATTTTCAAAATATTTATTGTAAACTATTAAGTATAAATAAATTAGTTTGAAAAGGGAAAGCAAAATTGGCCGTCAACAGTAACGAAGGAGGAGAAGTCATTGTGGGTTCTTGGGTTATGTGTTATGGCTTAAAGCCATGTGAGGGCACCTACTGTCGATGATTGGATCACATGGACATGTGTTGTTTTATCGTTTCTGGATTTTGTCACATTGGTGGATTAGTTATGACTTGAGTAGGAGGACATCAGGGGGTAACTCGAGCAAGAAATTTGATGGATGTGTGTTAAATTTTTCCTCATTGATTTATGTAGGTTGTAGGATGACTCAAATTTGATATTCCTTTGTGGATGTGATGTGCAAGGGAAAGGATTTATTCAGTTTCTTCTTTTGGAGTATTCGTGTGCTGACGGAGCACTAGTCATTTGGCTTGTTTTGTTATATACTCGGGACTAGCTTAGAGTGGGTGACTCTCAATAATGGTTCTAGTGGATTCAAAATTTAAGGTGTGGTACCTAGGGATTTTTGGGTTAGTTATGTGGCCAAGGATTGAGTTTTGCAACAGATTGTGAAAACAACTTGGAGTATTTCTATATCACTATTGGCTCTGCGAGGTAGTGTTAGAAAGATGGAAGAAACAACTTCGGATTTACATAAGGTCTCTTTGTAAAGGGTGTATCAGTTGGAGGAACTATTGAGTACACGAGAGGGTATGAAATGGCTTATTGGTATTGAGACGACATGGTCATCTAAGTTGGGGTCACTCGGGATGAGTGTTGATTGAGATCCATTGTATGATGGAAAATAGAGGTGTTATTTTGAAGGTAAGTCTAGAGAAAATCTGAAGAAGTCATGTCAATTTAGTAGTGGCTTGGATCAGCATGGTAACAAAAATGACCAGTTCCTTCGGTATGATAAGGTCATACATATGTTTGCAGCATTACTTGCTGGCTTGGTGGTCTGCATGACATGGTTGATTTAGAGGGATTCAATCCGATGGCCTGATTATGTGCATATGGTCCCGAGGAGTTTATGACGGTTTCGACCACGACTTGAGATTTGGGTCTTCTATGATTATGGAAAGTAAGATGTGTGTTGAGATTTTTTTCCTGAAATAAGTTAAGTGAAAGGTTCTAGCAGATGAAGTGCTTATTCTACTAGTGATTCAGGGTTGGTGGGATTCTCGTATTTCCATATGATAGCATGGTGGATGCAGTGAGCTATGTGGAATTGGTAGCCATTGATGTTCAGATTTTGTTACTTAGTGCAGAAGGTTGTGGGAGTATCTCCCATGGGATGATTGTGTAGGTATGACTTGTCAGTCATTTAAGTGAGACAAATTAAGATCATGTATAGAGATTTTGGTACTGTCGCAGAATGGAGAGTTTATTTCTGAGGGGCAAACCATTCCTCTAGCGGCAAACTGTGAAAGTTTGTTCAGGATTTGACGGTTGATTGTATGTGTCATTGATGGGATCATTGTGGATCTTTGAAAGACTAATTACCTATTTTTAAGATGATTAGAATCGGTTTAGAGGTCCATTGGTAGGTTTAATGTGAATGTATATTCTACACCATATCGGATCTGTTTATTTAGCACAACATTTGTCAGTGGATAAGTCTTCGAGCATGGTAGATGTTATTCTTGTTATCATCTATTTCATGTGTTACCCTTATGGTATGATGGATAGTGAGACTAGTGGATTATTCAGGTGCATGTTGTGGATCTGTGTAGGTATTGTGGCAATATATATGAACGAGGTGGCTCCCGAGATGTTGATTTGTTTATTGCACCTTAGTCGTGGTTGGCTTTTTTCGTGGCGCAATATGCAATCTGTCTCCCTAGGAATATGTTTATGCACTTGGCGTGCTTGTTGTTGATATACGTGTCTCTAATGAATATGAGCATCTTGGCTTGTTGGGTATTCCCATGAAGATTATTATGTTGTTGGACCTCAAATCAGTTAAATCGAATTGGCATAATGTATGTTTGGAGGAGGAATGTACTAATCAACTCAGAATTTGGTAATAGGTCTTGTCGAGCGACAGAACTCATGGCTTATTGATTTGACGGGTGATTATGAGTTTCTATACATCTCTTAATATTACAAAGTTTGTAACATGACTTTTTTTTTGTGTCAGGAGGTATATTAATGGTATCGGCTTCGGTAATGAGGGGTTATTGTAGTTGGAAGATTAATGGGCATATATGGTACATTAATTATGCTTTGGTATAGCTTGTTGAGGTTGAAGGAAATTTCAGCGATGGTAGTGTTGGACTTCGCGATTGCGAGGGTATTTCAGCGATCAGGAAGTGGAAGGGGCTGGGCAGAATATAAGTTAGCAAATCTGGACTTTTCTCATTTTCATCTTATTTCTCTCATTGGAGCCGATTTTGGGACAATTTTGAAGGGCATTTTTTTCATCTATTACAAAGTAAGTGATTCCAACGCATTGTGAGCTATATACATGGTTTATGTATGGATTTAAACATGAAAATTGATAGAAATTGTGAAATTTTGAATTTTGACAACAAAATTGGGCATGAAATTTGGAATAAATTATATATTAGAGTTCATGGTGCTATGGGTTATATTAATCTTCGAGAACTTTTAGAATCGGGGCATGTGGGCCGGGAGGTTGACTTTGTTGACTTTTTGTGTGGAGTCGAGAATTATTTCTCATTATTAAATTATGAGTCTTTGAGTATATTTTGATTGGTTTGCACGTTCTTTGACTAGTTTCAGATTGTTTTGCATTGGTTCGAGATGTTAGAGCGGTGTTGGAGTCGGTTATCAGATTTCGGAGCGAGCCAAGTCTCCTATCTAACTTTGTATGAGAGAATTTACCCCCGTAGGCGCTATACTTGCTACACGCTACGTGTTATGAGAGTTGCGCACGTATGAGGTGACAAGCATCCTTGCGTATGCAAGGTTCATGATTATGTCTGGATAGACTTAGACTCACACGATGCTTTAACTGCACTACTTGAATTATTCTTGCTTGTTTAAATGCTTTAATTTATGTTTTCCCCTGAGACTAGACTTGCATAGAGTATCATATTTTGCTATTCTAGAAACTTGACACACTACTTGATTAGCTGCAAAAATTATACTTTCTCGTACCGATTTCTCCCGCGTTGTACATTTATGTCCGAAAGATTTTTGATTTCATAACTCGCACATATATTTGCGAGTTGGGTTGATAACCCGCCAAAAATTTCATCATTCTTATAGGATCAGGCTGAAGCCTTAGCAGTACTATTAAAGATCGGGTCGTACGACCTCGGCAGTATTATGAGATGTATCTATGGATCAAGCCGCACGACCTCGGCGGTATTATGGGATTGCTCCGTACGACCACGAGGGGATATTGTACAATCACTCTTATGGGATCAGGCCGTTCGCCTCGGCAGAATTGTGTGTTATATTTGAGAGGGAGTCAGCATACATTTGATTTTTTGACTTGGAAATTGACACTGTATTTGATTTTGGTGATCTTTGTTCTCCTTCGAGGTAGTTTATGGTATTCGATGATTTCGTAATTATTGTTACGTTGAGAATCATGTTATTTATATTTATGTGTTTCGATGCTAGTTGTTGTGTTTCATACATGTTTACTTTTATGTATATTATTATTGGACCACTAGTAAGTGTCTATGTCGACCCCTCATTATTACTTCTTCGAAGTTAGACTAGAATACTTACTAGATACACGTTGATTTAAGTACTTATACTATACTTTTGCACTAAGTGTACAGGTACTGTGACATGTACATTTGGTGGTCATACCGGTTGCGTACGTGGAGTTACTGAGGAGACTTTGTGGTGAGCTGCTCTTTATGTTACGACTCGCAGCACACCAAGTTCCCTGTCCTATTTGTTTATTTTACTCTGTCTATTTTCTGTTCCAAACAGTTGTTGTAGTAATATTGTATATTCTAGTAGAGGATATATAAATGCTGAGAGGATATATAAATGCTGATTAGACTGGTGACCGAAATGATAGAAGTGGTGCTATTTCATAGAAAAGTAAGAAACAAAGTTGTACAACCCTTTCGATTATGGAAGCTGAGTTCGTGGCTTGTGCATCTGCATTATAAGAAACTGTTTGGTTAAAGAGATTCTTTAAACATTTAGACATTACGAAGAATTATCGAGGTCCCTTGACCTTATAAAGTAATAATCAAACCGCTATTGTATACACAAAGGACCCTAAGTATCACAACAAGACCAAATACATTAGCATCAAATATAATTTTGTGAGATATATAGTAGCAAGTAGAGAAATAAAATTATGATATATTCGTATGCAACGTATGTTAGTTGATTCTTTTACAAAGGCGATATCTAGAGACCTGTTCGAAAAACATATTATGGCTCTAGATTTGGAAGGATATAACGATGTTTATGTATTGTAATATATTCCTATTCTTGTTCATGTTCCTTCATTTTATCTTTAGTACATTGTTTCAAGTCATATATATATATATATATATATTGATTGGCACCATCTAAGCCGATGGACCGTGGAAAGAAGTAGACATGTCATGCATGAGTGTATTTTTTCTAAATTCAACATTCTAAAAACTGTTGAAGGTGTTCTTTGGTTCGCTTATCAACTATGAATTTGTTGAGCTTCCACCCATTTTTAGCTGTTAAGAGTTTTTTCTCCAACCATGGCAGAGATTTTTGTTTCTTCTCTTCGGACCACAGTACTAAGAGACTTGAAGTGCTATCAATTTGGTGCAAGAATTGGGCTTGAGGTGGGATTTCAAGACTGAGTTGGAGAGTGTTTACCCTAAATTTCGGATAAAAATTGAATTTATATGTGGTTTTAAGGATATGTGATTCAATTTGATACAAGTAACGAATAGTATAATGGAAATTAAAGTCAATAGATAAATGGAGAAGAGATGCAAACCACAAGCTTTGAATAATTCTTGCCTAGGCTGATTCTTCCGAGATGAACAATAAATATAAATGTAACCAGATGAATAAAATATTGTATTAAATAATAAAAGTTATTTTTCTTTTCTTTGTACTGATGATTTTCGTGAGATGCCTTTGAACAATTACCTTCTCCCTTTATATAGCGTGGGGATAATTTTTTTTATAAGGCAAGAATCGGTTTACAAGGTAAAATATCTCTTGATTTGCTGATTTAACGGTCTTATTGATTGATGCCGTGATTCCCGCCCAGATGCTTACTTATCACAGAATTTCCAGTCCTTTCGTCATTAAAATTTGATAACTTACCCTAGGACATTTCCTGGAATTGAGCTCGATAGACTCATCTCGGGCACCATGGCTTCGTATTGTAATTCGATGTTGTTCGGTCTCGACCTTCGATCTTTGGTACCTCGATATTCCGCTTTGATGTTATTCGATCTCGATCTTCGATCTTTGGTACCTCGACCCCGATTTACCGAGCAGTATTACAATCGATACCAATCGTATAGACTCGAGCCCGCTTTGTCCATATGTAGGCGGTCCCGAGTTCGACCCCATACAGATAGTCCCCTCGTTTTTTGGAGAGTAATGATGAAAAATGATGTGAGCCGTAACGTTTTGGTTAGGTTGAATGGTGACATACTTATGACGCGTGTAGAACGAAAGTCGAAGCGTCCCATCAAAGGAAACGAATCATTATACTGATAAATGACGGTGGAACTGTGATGTACGTGGTCTGTATCGAAAACGTCTCATCAGAGACAAACTGGAGACAAACTTCTATAATATCAGGTACATGCCAATTAATGTTTCGCCGCTTTAGGACGCGAACCGCCGCCTTTAAGAGGTTATAAATACCCTTCTTCATCTTCAATTTCAGGCCTTTAAGTTATCTGATTAATTGAATCATTCCCTTCTTCAATTTCTCTAAGTTTCCTTGCAAGTGATCTCCCTTTCGTTCTTATCTTACACCTGCATCTACTTCTTTATCTCTTAACAACAATGGCGAAGACCTCTAAATCCGTTCCTCAGAGACAGACCCCTTCTTCCTCTCAACCTACTGAAGATCCTCAACCTGTTGATGTTGAGGAAACCATGGCTAAACCTCCTTTGAAGGCGTTTGCACCGACTGGATGTTCAATCGGTGCAGATTTTAAGGTAGATAAGACCTCTTCGATACTGGGCCGGTGTGAACCGGTCACGAGGTACACTTGTTCGATTACGGACAAAGTCCTTAACAAGGTCAAAGAAGACTGTAATTGGATCGGCAAGTGTGTGGTCATTCCTTCATCGGAAGAGTCGATCACCACCCACTTGGAGGGTTTTTTGAGTGTTTACACTTACCCCTTCACGTTGGGCCCTCTAGACCCGGTTATCGTTGCCTTTTGCAAAAGGTACGAAGTAACATTGGGTCAGATCCACCCCTCTTTCTGGAGAATAGTCATTCTTCTTCGTTTTTTTGCAAGCAAGATCGACGGGCATCCTTTCACCGCCGATCACCTTATGCGATTATACAGTCCCCGACTTTTCCGAGGGGGATTAATAAAACTTGCTTGATGGGCAAGCAAAGCCCCCTTCTTTAGCATCGATGAGGATAAGGACCGAGGCTGGATGGGCCGATTCATTCGAGTGAAGACATCGGACCTGATTCCGGTCGAAGACATGCCGTTCCCCGAGAAATGGAACATGAGCCGTAAGTATTATCTTATATCTCAACTTGTTCAATGTTTTTCCCATCGTCACTTTACTAACCAGTTTCATATGATGTAGCCGTATCTCGGGTGCCGGCCGCGATTCCTCATCTGAACGAATGGGTCGAAAGAATAGTGTCCCAGAGAGCCTATTCGGAACGTGCTTGGCGTGAGCTCTCGAAGGGCCGATGGGAGGCCCGAATCCATGGTGAGATAGGTTAAGTTTGAACTCAGCGTTTCAGGTTATTGATTTCTAATTTGCTTTAATCTTCATTTGTAGGTTTATCGAAGGACGTTGAAGTGAGGCCAGCGTCCACTGATGATGAGGTTCCCTGCGAGCCCCCTGTTTCAAAGCAGGAGAAAGAGAAAAAGAGGAAAGAAGCCCCCAGTTCTTCAAATCCCGGGAAAAGGAGGCCGAAGAAGAGGATAGCTCGTAAACCCAAGAGCAACATTGATGACCGAATACTATCTTCGGACTCACTTCATCGATTGAGGGACGAGTCCGAAGGAGATGAGGATTTTGACTTTTTGGGTAGCGAGCCGTCCTAAACTGAAGGACGGGGAGTCCCCGAGCTGAGAGCCGATGAAACAGACCTTCATCGAGTCGGGGGCTCCAAAATGGGGGCAAGAGCTGGGGCTTCTACCAATGCAAGGGGGGCTTCGCCGGGAGTCTTAGGCCCCATAGAGATGATAGATTCTCCTTCCTTCTCGGAGTCGACACTCAACGAGGCCCAAGCAGCAAAAGAACGTTCCCCGGGCGGGGGCCATGTACCATAAGGCCCTTTCCGTGGTTTCTTCGATGGCGTGGATTCGACGTTTGCTGAAGATACCTTTGGGCTCGGTAATCTAGAAGTACCGAGGAAAAGTCCATCCACCGGTACGAGCGGGGTTTCTTTCGGTCTGAAGTTAGTCGATAGATTTCTTGCTCTGAGTTCATACCCTGATTGGAAGCGGATCATATCCTTTGCCATTCCTGAAGATGCTAAGGTCCTTTCTGCTCCTGTAGGTCTGGCCAACTATCTTCAGTGTTTGGTGACCGAAGAAGATCAGGCCGAGATGAACGAAGTGGATGCATCCTGCTTGTTCAACAAAGCTCAGCAAGCATTGAATAGGGTAATTTTCTGATAAGCCTTATCTGGTGTTCATTGTTTTGCAGTTTAAAACATTAGCTAACTGCAATATTTCTTTTCGTGTTTGTAGGCCTCGGTACTTCATCATGAGGCTTTCCTTCGCCACCGGGAAGAATCGGGACGCTACGAGCGGCTCTAAGGGGAGATGGTGAACCTTCGGGCCGAATTAGATCTCGTCCGAAAAGACAACTCTGCCTTAGTTGAGCAGGTGGGGCAACAGCTCGATCAAATCACCCAACTCCGATCTGAGGCAAGCACGGCTAAAGCTGAAGCCAATGAGTGGGAGAGCAAGATGGATCAGCTGGCTTCAGAAAAAGAGGCCTTCCATGTTCAGTTAGTTTCAGCAAAAGCTCAACTGAGGGAAGTAAAAGGGAGAATCGAGGCTCTGACTAAGAGCACCAACAAACTCCAGTTCCAAGTCAGCGTGATAACCTCGGATCGAGATGCTTTAGCCAACGAGCTGCATACGGCGAAATTGGAGGCTGCTGCAACCAAAGTTGAGGCTGATGAGCTGGTGGCCCAGTATAAGGCCGACGCCGAGGCTGCTCAAGATCAATCAAAGAATTTGGTTGATCACATGAAGTGGCAAACTCGCCAGTTCGTCCTCGAGGAGATACATGCTCGGGGCTTCGATCTATCGGTCGAGATCGAAGATGCCAAAAAGTCCGAGGCCGAAGCCAGAAAGCTAGACTTTTCGGAGGAAGATGATTCCGAGAGCTCTGAAGAATGAGGCGCCCCTTTCTTTTCCTTTTTCACATTATGTAATGAAATGCCCATTTTTGTAACCGTATTTTGTTGTGTGTATATATATAAAAGCCATTTTTCCTTTCCTTCTTTCCATGGTTTTCATTGCTGATTTGGTTTAACTCTTACCTTTAGAACTGAGGGTTTGCCTCGATAAATTTTCTGTCCCCTTGAATTCTATTAACTCGATTTGGCCTTGGCCATTTAAAGTTTGGGATCTGCCTTAGTAGGTTTTTCCCTTGAGTTCCATTAATTCGAATGGCCTTAGCCTTTTAAGGATCGGGGTTTGCCTTAGTAGGTCTTATTCCCCTTCGAGTTTCATTAGCTCGGTATGGCTTTAGCCTTTTAAGGATCGGGGTTTGCCTTAGTAGGTCTTATTCCCCTTTGAGTTTCATTAACTCGGTATGGCCTTAGCCTTTTAAGAATCGGGGTTTGCCTTAGTAGGTCTTATTCCCTTTCGAGTTTCATTAACTCGGTATGGCCTTAGCCTTTTAAGGATCGGGGTTTGCCTTAGTAGGTCTTATTCCCCCTTCAAATAAATTTGCTTTTCGGATGAGTTCCCGAGTGGGGCAGTGTTTAATCAAACAGAGAAAACTAAAACAGCCCTCGGGCTCAGAGGCAGGATATTGGTACAAGAGATCTTTCTTTATTCTTGTTCACGTGCTTATACAGTTTAAGTCGGGGTTAGATCAATCTATTTGGGCACGGTTCCTTTGACCGTTTGACCCTTACATTGAATCCTAACGATCTTTGATTCTAGAGATGTTTCCCCGAGTCACAGTAGCCAAGCAGCCCTCCAATATTTGAGGTCGATCGATGATTAGCACCGAATATTGTTGTCATCGATCTGTTATTGGCCTTCAAATCTAAGTTAGCACGATTTATTGGTTGCGTCGTTAAAAACTTGCCGTAAAACCCAGTTTGGGACAAAGCCGGTCGAAGAAAAAAAGAGTACAACGCGTGCTTTAGTCTTAATATCCTGTACTCCCCAATTTATGACAGCGTATTCGATACCTGCGACTATTAGCTTGTCGATGTAAAAATAAAATCAAATAATAATAAAAAATGACGAATCGTACCTTAGCAGTAGTACCGTTTCAAGTGACTTATGTTCCAGTTGTTTGGTAGTTGTTTGCCATCCATTGTCCCAAGCTTGTAGGATCCCTTTCCGGTGATTTTTATGACGGAGTAAGGTCCTTCCAAATTAGGTCCCAATTTCCCTTCATTCGGACTTCGTGTGTTGGGTATGACCTTCCTTAGTACTAAATCTCCGATGTTGAAGTGTCGAAGAAGGGTTCTCCTGTTGTAGTATCTTTCGATCTTTTATTTTTGAGCGGCCAATCGGACGAGGGCAGCTTCCCTTCTTTCATCCAATAGTTCCATATTCGTATTCATAGCATCGTGGTTCGATTCTTCGGTCGCATAGCGGAATCTGACACTTGGTTCACCGACTTCGACCGGTATCAAAGCTTCGGCGCCGTAAACCAGGGAAAAAAGAGTGGCTCCTGTGCTCGATTTCTCGGTCGTGCGATATGCCCATAAGACTTCGGGAAATATTTCCTTCCATTTCCCCTTCGCATCGATTAACCTCTTTTTGAGATTTCGAAGTATTATTTTGTTGGTAGATTCGGCTTGTCCGTTCCCGCTGGGGTGGTAGGGTGTTGATAGGATTCTTTTGATCCTGTTATCTTCGAGGAATTTTGTCACTTTGCTGCCGATGAACTGTTTCCCGTTGTCAGACACGATCTTTGATGGCATTCCAAACCGACATATGATGTGATCCCAAAGGAACTCGATTATTTCTTTTTCCCTAACCTTCTCATATGCCTGTGCTTCTACCCATTTAGAGAAATAATAAGTCATAAATAGAATGAATTGAGCCTTACCTGGTGTGTAGGGAAGAGGACCAATGATGTCCATTCCCCATTTCATGAATGGCCATGGCGATAAGACCGAGTGTAATGCCTCTCCGAGTTGATGGATCATCGGGGCATGCCTTTGACATTCATTACATTTTCGAACGAACTCCTTCGTATCCTTTTCCATGTCGACCCAAGAATAACCGGCTCTGATTATTTTTCGGATTAGGGGTTCGGCACCTGAGTGGATCCCACAAGTGCCTTCGTGAATTTCTCTTAAAATGTATTCAGTGTCACCCGGTCCCATACATATCGCGAGGGGGCTGCCGAACATTCTTCTAAATAGAGTTCCATCATCGGACAAGCAGAATCGAGCCGCCTTTATACGTAAGGTTCTTGATTCTTTTGGATCTGAGGGGAGTTTTTCGGAGCCGAGATATTCTATGTATTTGTTCCTCCAATCCCAGGTTAGACTCGTCGTATTGATTTCCCTGTGGCTTTCATCCACTACCGACCTCATGAGCTGTACGACCTTTCGGATTCGATCTCATCATCTTCGACCGATGATCCCACACTGGCGAGGGCATCGGCTTCGCTGTTTTGCTCTTGAGGTATGTGTTGTAAGGTCCATTCTTTGAACCTATGTAGCGTAACTTGTAGTTTGTCTAAATATCTTTGCATCTGTCCTTCTCTGACCTCGAATGTTCTGTTGACTTGATTCACCATAAGAAGGGAGTTGCACTCAGCTTCGTTTATTTCCGCTCCCAGGCTTTTGGCTAGTTCTAAACCAGCAATCATGGCCTCACACTCTGCCTCATTGTTAGTTAACTTTACAGTCTTGATAGATTGTCAAATTGTGCTAACGGTTGGAGGCTTTAGCACGATGCCAAGCCCCAATCCCTTCGTGTTCGAAGCACCATCTGTGAACAGGGTCCGTACTCCCGAAGGAGTCCCCGATCCGGCCAGTAGCTCTCTTTCGACCTCGGGTATTAGGAATGGTGTAAAAAATCTGCCAACACTTGAGATTTGATGGCGGTTCGGGGTCGATATTCAATATCGTACCCACTTACTTCGATAGCCCATTTGGCCAATTGGCCGGAGAGCTCGGGTTTATGCATTATGTTTCTTAACGGGTAAGTCGTTATAATGCATATGGGATGACACTGGAAATAAGGCTTCAGTTTTCTGGAGGCGCTCAACAAAGCAAGTGTCAATTATTCCAAGTGAGGGTACCTAGTCCAGCTTCGCCTAAGGTTCTGCTAACATAATAAATTGGAAATTGCGTACCTTGCCCTTCTCGAACTAGAACTCCACTTACTGCTACCTCCGAGACCGCAAGGTAAAGGTACAACTGTTCACCTATCTTCGGTGTATGTAGCAAGGGCGGGCTAGACAGATACCTTTTGAGCTCTTCTGAAGCATGTTGGCATTCTGGTGTCCATGAGAAGTTGTTCTTCTTTTTCAACAGATTTGAAAAATCGATGACTTTTATCGGATGATCTTGAAATTAATCGCCCCAAAGCGGCTATACGGCCTGTCAGCTTTTGTACAGCCTTCACATTATCTATGAATGTGATATCCTCGATAGCCTTGATCTTTTCGGGGTTGATCTCGATTCCACGATTTGAGACCATGAAACCGAGGAACTTGCCCGAGCCCACACCAAACGCGTATTTTTCCCGGTTCAACTTCATGTTGTACTGCTTCAACACGTCGAATGTTTCCTGCAAATGGTTCAAATTGTCCTCTGCTCGCAGAGACTTAACTAACATGTCATCAATATAAACTTCCATTATTTTTCCTAGTTGTTTTTCGAACATTCAATTTACCAGGCGTTGGTAAGTGACTCCTGCATTTTTAACCCAAATGGCATCACGTTGTAATAGTATAGGCCATATTTAGTGATGAAGGACGTTTTTTCTTGATCGGCCGGGTCCATTCGTATTTGGTTATAGCTAGAGTAAGCATCGAGAAAACTAAGGTTCTCATGGCCAGCGGTAGCATCGATCATGCGATCGATGTTGGGTAAAGGGAAAGAGTCTTTTGGACATGCCTTATTTAAATCCTTATAATCTACACACATTCTTAGTTTATTCCCTTTTGGACTACTACTACATTTGCTAACCATTCCGGATATTTGACCTCCCAAATGGACCCTATTTTTAGAAGTTTAGTTACCTCATCCTTGATGCATGCGTGTTTGATCTCGGACTGAGGCCTCCTTTTTGCTTGACCGGTCGGAACTTCTAATCTAGGCTCAGCTTGTGAGTAGTTATCTCAGGCGGTATACCTGTTATATCAAGATGGGACCAAGCGAAGCAATCTTCGTTAGTTATAAGGAATTGGATAAATTTTGTCCTGAGCTTGGAGCTTAAGCCCGAGCCCAGATATACCTTTTGTTCGGGCAAGTCTTCTCAGAGTGTGACTTGCTCGAGTTCCTCAACCATCGATTTGGTGGCATCGAACTCATCGGGGCTGACGAAAGATCTGGGGACTCCGTTATCGTCATCCTCGACATATGTTTGTTTATCTACGTTTGTCGAAGATGATGTCTGTGATTACTATTTTGTCTTGTTCTCAACCCTTTGCGAAGGAACTGTTGGTGCTGGTGTTATTTCTTCCACAACGAACATCTCTTTCGCAGCCGGTTGTTCCTCGTACACGGTTATAACTCCATGGGGTGATGGGAATTTCAACACTTGGTGGAGCGTCGAAGGCACAACTCTCATGTTGTGGATCCATGGTCTGCCGAATAGAGCGTTGTACCTCATGTCCCCTCCGATTACGCAGAACTTCGTTTCTCGAATGGTTCCGGCAGTGTTTATCGATAACGTTATTTCGCCCTTGGTGGTTTCAAATGCCATATTGAACCCATTGAGTACTCGGACTGTAGGAACAATTCTATCCGTCAGGCCGAGTTGTTCTACGACCCATGATCGGATTATATTGGCCGAACTGCCTGGGTCGATCAATACGCATTTTACTCTAATTCTTTGTATAAGCACATATATTACCAGTGCGTCATTGTGGGGTTGCATAATACCTTCCACATCTTCCTCGCTAAAAAGTAAGATCCCTTCCTTCACGTAATCTCGAGTGCGCTTTTCCCTGGTGATGGATATCCTGGTGCGTTTCAACATCGGACCTTGAGGGGTATCTACTCCGCCGATAATCGTGTTGATCGTGTGTTGTGGCTCTTCCTCGCTTGCCTGTTTATTTCTATTTCCGAAATGATTCTTCGCTCGGTCGCTCAAGAATTCTCGAAGATGTCCGTTTTCGAGCAACCTTGCTACCTCCTCTCTCAATTATCGGCAATTTTCTATTCTATGTCCGTGAGTACCGTGATATTTGCATATCAGATTGGGATCCCTTTGGGCTGGATCCAATTGTAACGGTCGAGGTTTGGTGTCTTTGATATGACTAATAGCGGATACGAGAGTAGCTGCATCAACATTGAAATTGTTACTCCGATAACTGTGGTGCCTCTTGATGACCGGTGGTTCTCTCGAAGTTGCCTTTAATTATAGGCCCTCGGTTATTCTGACTTCGATCATTTCTCATTTCGTGTCTTGGGGAGTTTTTCCTTGCTGTAGTGATTTTTCTATCCCCATGGTATGGCCGATGCCGTTCTCTATTCAGTCTTAGTTCACGATAAATCTCCCTTCAAACTCTATCATGAGTTCTGACGGGATAAATAGATCCCGAAGGGGCTCCAAGCTGATCATTTTCGACTCTGATTTTTGATTGGTATCTGTTATGTACATCAGCCCATGTGACAGCAGGATATTCTATCAAGTTCTGCTTGAGTTGCTATGAAGTCGTTGAGCTTCAAACGTTGAGCCCTGGGTGAAGGCCTGAACAACCCAATAGTCAGTGACCGGTGGCAGGTCCATCCGTTCCATCTGAAAATGAGATACGAATTCTCTGAGCATCTCGTTATCCTTTTGTCTGACTTTAAATAAGTCCAACTTTCGCGTTTCAACTTTGATGGCGCTTGCATGTGCTTTATAAATGAATCTGCAAGCATAGCGAATGAGTCAATGGAATTAGGGGGAAAGTTATGATACCATGTCATGGCTCCTTTCGACAAGGTTTCCCCGAACTTTTTCAAAAGAACAGATTTGATCTCATCGTCTTCCAAGTCATTCCCTTTTACAATGCATGTGTATGCGGTCACATGCTCGTTTGGATCGGTCGTTCCATTGTACTTGGGGATTTCCGGCATGCGGAACTTCTTGAGTATTGGTTTTGGAGCGGCGCTCGATGGGAAAGGTTTTTGTACAAATTTTTTGGAATCCAGGCCCTTTAATATCGGGGGTGCTCCTGGGATTTGGTCCACCCTGGAATTGTACGTTTCCACCTTTTTGTCATTTGGTTCGATTTTTTTCTCTTCGGATTCAACTCGTCTGGTTAATTCCTCGAGCATCCTCATAATCCCAGAGTTTTCCCCCTATTCACCTTCATTTGGCTCTCCCATAACTGGTTCATTCCTAGGAACAGTTCCCCGAGAAGGGCCAAGCTCAGCTTTGTTTAATATTTGGCTTCGATTTTGTAATTGAGCAATGGCTGCCTGCTGGGCTTGCAACATATCAAAGATCAGTCTGAGGCTGATCCCGTCCCTTTCTTGTTTTGGGGACTCTGTGTCGTTGATCGAGGTTCCCTACGAATGCTATTTGACGGGCCAGTAGTTTGATCAGCATCGACTGCCACTTGTGAATTAGCGTCAATCGGAACTTCATCACCGGGTGCTGTGTTGTTGTTCTCTCCTTGATGA
Organism: Nicotiana obtusifolia; assembly: GCA_002018475.1. Taxonomy (NCBI): domain Eukaryota; kingdom Viridiplantae; phylum Streptophyta; class Magnoliopsida; order Solanales; family Solanaceae; genus Nicotiana; species Nicotiana obtusifolia. The sequence continues at coordinate 56,487 of MCJB01018894.1, read as the reverse complement.
TCGAATAGCGGTTAGAGCAGTCCTCCATCTTTGCACCTTCAGCATTCCCTCAAAATCATCCTTATACCTTGATTCATGCTTGACAAATGCTTCTGCAAAGCTCTCCTTTTGGTATCGAATTGTTGATGGATCCACATCATAAAACACTGGTATTACACTCTGTCCATATTCATTCTTGCATTTCATGATCTTCACTAGTTCATCCAAGAACCATCTCGATGAAGCGTAATTCTTTGAGAAAATGATAATGGCAAATTGAGACTCTTCAATTGTTTTACAGAGTTCTTTTTGGATGGATGTTCCATGCTCCAGCCTTTTATCATCTTGAAAGGTGACTATTCCCATACGGTGCAGACCTTTGTACAAGTGACATGTAAATGTTTTGCGAGTATCTTCCCCTCTAAATCTTAGAAAGACATCATAGTTCCATCTTGGACACTGTGAAGAAATGGGAAAACAAGAAGACCTGTGTGAAACAAAACAAATTATATTGGAAGATTGTAGTTGTGGTAAGATCAATTGATGCTAGGTATTCCTGATAAAGTTACTGGAGAGAAGAGATAGAAACAAATGAAAGTAGTTAAATATAATTATTGTATAGGGTGAAATATTTGATAATAATAAGGTCGGGAATCCAGACTAGAGTAAGACTTTGAGAAGTAAATGCGAAAACAATAATAATAAGGAATTGAACAACTAGAATTAAAGTGCAGAAAATAAAGGATATAAGAAAATTCAAGAAAAGAATTCTAGGAACTTCCAAGAACACAAGTTTATAGCCTTGACAAGATCCAAGCAACAAAGTCTTGATTTATTGAAGAAATTAAACGCCTTTACTTAAAAATAAATCAAAATAATAGATTCGGATCTTGACCGCTTTACGAGTAACTTGAGACAACAATCAATAACTAGTACTAATCGCCTTCTAAGAATACCACAAAGGAATCAAAGATATCACAAAAGAGAAGTAATCTTACTGCCTTGAACTATGAACAAGTAAAGGTTGAATAATAAATCTCAAAACATAAGTAACAAAGGTTCAAAAGAATTCTCAAAGTATGATTTTTCTTGCACTCTTGTATGTGGCTACTCTTGGATTTATTCTTCAACCTTCAAGAATCAACTTAAGGTGGTAAGATTAAACCTTTTTCGAAATCTTAGATCACTTCTAGTTATTCAAGAAAGGTGATAACCTTGAACTTATTGTTGTTCTTCTTATTCTAAAGGATCGGGTTTCACAATCTATCTCTTGTTTTTAGTTCTCGACCAAAGGCGATTAGTTCTTCATTAGCTATATGTTGTTTCTAGGATTTAACTTCAAGAATAGACTTCTTGAATTCAAGAACCTCTTTCTTGAATTCAAACTATCTTTAATTTCTGTCTTTTTTGTTTCCCTATTTTCTTTTAGCTTCCGCACGTTTCTTGATTTTCTAGTTTTTCTTTAGTAAATTCTTGAATCCCCTATCGTGTTTGTTATAAAGTGGTTTATTCTTGAAGTTGAATCCTAGCAACAACAATTAGCTAACGAAGAACTAGTCGCTTTTGGTAGAGAATTAAAAACAAGAGATAGATTTTGAAACCTGACCCTTTAGAATAACAAGAACAACAATAAGCCTAAACTTATCACCTTTCTTGAATACCTAGAATTGATGTAAGATTTCGAAAAAGGTTTAATCTTAACACCTTAAGTTGATTGTTGAAGGTTGAACAATAAATCCAATAGTAGCCACGCATAAGAGTATAGACAATATCAACAAATATTGTGAGATTTTTCTAGCACTTTTGTGTGTGGCTACTCTTGGATTTATTCTTCAACCTTCAAGAATAAACTTAAGGTGGTAAGATTAAACCTTTTTCGAAATCTTAGATCACTTCTAGGTATTCAAGAAAGGTGATAAGTTTAGGCTTATTGTTGTTCTTGTTATTCTAAAGGGTCGGGTTTCACAATCTATCTCTTGTTTTTAATTCTCTACCAAAGATGATTATTCTTCATTAGCTAATTGTTGTTACTAGGATTCAACTTCAAGAATAGACTTCTTGAATTCAAGAAACTCTTTCTTGAATTCACTCTATCTTTAATTTCTATCTTTTTCGTTTCGCTATTTTCTTTTAGCTTCCGCTTGTTTCTTGATTTTCTTGTTTTTCTTTAGTAAATTATTGAGTCCCTTATCGTGTTTGTTATCAAGTAGGAGAACACGTGGAACCCACGATGGGGATGGCTGAAGATCGGACGCAGCCGTTTTGCTTGTCATCGGAAAGGATAACGGTTATAAAGGTGTAGTAAATGCTCTGCGCCCGGTAGCATTTACTAGGGAATATTATGCGGCATTAAGAGCGACGTTCCGTTACAGATAATTTGGCATTTATATTCACCATTACATCTTCATCAATGACCATCATAATTGACATTAAAGGAGGGCATGATCCTAGGACCTTCTTCTCTAGACATAGCTATAAATAGTGGGCTCAATTATCATTGTAAGGGGAACGAATTATATGGAAAAACTGATACTATATTCTATACAAAGCTTAATATAATCGTACTTTTTTACTTTTTGATCTCATCATTGTTGTGCCCAAAAACTGTGTTCACAGAATCATCATCTTTGCTATTTCATCTACATTCTAAGGCTAAATATTGTGTATTTCTTCAATTATTGCATTATTTCATGATCAAATTAGTTCACTTGTCTAGAAACCACATGTAAATTTAACTGTACTGTTTTACGGGTAAACAGTTTGGCGCTCACTGTGGGGCCTAGACAGCCATGCAATTAAATTGATCCTTGCCTTTTTTACTAACGTGGTTTGATTACTTTGTCTTAGAAAAAAATCACGAAAAATGGCAGATAACACTATTAACGACACACGCAACCTTGAAATTCGAGGGGATCAGCCTCATTTCGAGGATTCAATCAGTGACACCCGTAGTGAGGGGAATGACGCCACGACGGTGCATGACAGGCGGTACCCTCGACAGGTTTGGGAGACAACTCCCGATGATGCTGATGAGGAGCATGTAGTGGATACGGTGAGGGCCTTTCAAGAACAACAAGCAATCATTCTAGGTCATCTCATGTGGAAAGATCAGGTTATGACGGAACTGAAGAAGGCGCTATTAGGTGCTTCGAATAATGCAAACAGATGAGATCCAATTTCTCTCGTTGTTCCCACAGACCAAATAATGCAGAGAGTTGACAACAACACTCCCAGGGGTGAAGTTGGCTCCGACAGGGCTGGGGGGAGTAGATCCGGTCTCAACATCGAGAACGATCAGTTCAAGGATGAACTTTTGCGGTTCATGAGGGAAGTAAACTCCCGCATGGATCAAATCTCGGGCGCGCCACCAGTATTAAAAGGCCCGAACTCGAAGAAGTATATTCAATTACCGTACAAGCCGGGTGCGGCACTAGAACTAATCCCGAAGAGGTTCAAAATGCCTGAAATTCCAAAGTATGATGGAACTTTAGACCCACAGGAGCATATTACTACATATACAACAGCGATGAAGGGAAATGATTTAGCTCTTCACGAAATTGAATCTGTGTTGCTAAAGAAATTTGGAGAAACTCTCATGAGGGGAGCTCTAACATGGTATTAATTATTACCCGAGCATTCCATATATTCCTTCGAGGTGCTCGCAGATTCCTTCATTAAGGCTCATACCGGAGCCAGAAAAGTGCAAACTGGGAAGGTTGACATATTCAGGATTGCACAGGGAGAATCTGAATTATTACGAGAGTTTGTTACTCATTCCCAGAAAGAAAGAATGTTGCTCCCGGCCATCCCGGATGAATGGCCAGCTCAAGCATTCACTAAATGATTGAATCCAAGAAATTCGTACGCTTCCCCGAAGCTGAAGGAGAGCCTGCTTGAGTTTGAAGCAACAACTTCGGCAGATATACACAACCGGTACGAGTCAAAGATAAGGATCAAAGATGATCAGGTCGGTTCTACATCATCAGCCAAAGGACGAGAGAAGAGTAGAGAAAAATCAAAGGATGACTACGACGCGGATAGACTGACTTCGAGGGGCCGGTTTTTTCCCTACGAGCACACCGAAGGCTGCGATAGAAATTTCCGAGCAGCAAACAAGTTCACTGTTAACAAAGGGACTGATCGTGGTTGAAACAATAGATCACTTCAAGATAAAGAAACGTCAGGGTCTCAGGATCTTTCTTACCCCAGGTTATCAGAATATAACTTCAACGTGAGTATAGTGGAACTAGTGTCAGCCATGAGAAACATTAAAGAGGTACGATTATCGAGACCTATGAGGTCCAATTCCATCCAGAGGGATCCCAACTTATAGTGCGAATACCACGAGACAAACAGTCATCGAACAGGGGATTACCGACACCTCCGGGAAGAGGTGGTAATATTATTGAAGAATGTTACCTACGGAATTCTTAAGTGATCGAGCTAAGAACAATTATGGTCGCCACAGAGACAACATGGAACCTTCGAAAGCAAGAGAAGAAACCCCATGCCAAATGATCAATATGATCTTAGGGGGGATGAGATTAACGAGGTCACCTTTTCGACAGAAAGAAAGACGCAAGTATCGATAACTCATAGTAAAAGACTCCGGGAAGACGATATCACTTTCACGAAGGAGGACACACACGGATTGTTGTTACCACACAATGACGCACTTGTAGTCTCATTAAATATGTTAGATTTTAAGATTAAACGTGTTCTAGTGGACCCAGAAAGTTTGGCTAATATCATACGATGGAGAGTATTGGAACAAGCTAAACTCACTGGAAGCATTATTCCGGCAACAAAGCTCCTCGCTAAATTCAACCTTGCGAGCGTGACGACCCGGGGAGAGATCGTGCTGCTCACGAACGCTGAAGGGGTAATGAAAACAACTCTCTTCGAAGCAGTAGATGGTGATATGGGATACAACATCATCCTGGGGAGGACATGGTTACACGAGATGAAAGTTATACCTTCAACCTATCACCAATTGCTGAAATTTCCAACGCCCGAAGGAATCAAGCAGATAAGAGGGGATCAACCGGCAGCAAGGGAGATGAATGAAATCTCAGTTTACAGTAGCAGAGGGAAGGAGCGCACGCCATAGCAATTACAGGAACCGGCACCTTTTCCCGAGTTAGAAGGAGTTAGCCCAGGAGCAGAGTCGTTAGAACAATATCATGTGTCGAGATATTTCCAAGTTCAGGAAGAGATGGAAGTATATATAGACGATATGCTCGTTAAGTCTTTGAATGCAGGTGACCAGCTTAAGCATTTACAAGAAACATTCTACATCCTGAGGAAGCAAAACATGAAACTTAACCCTGAGAAGTGCGCTTTCGCGGTCAGTTCTGGTAAGTTCCTGGGGCTTTTCGTCTCACAAAGGGGAATTGAGGTAAACCCCCACAAAATCAAGGCCATAGACGATATCCCGAATCAATTGTCAAACGTAAAGGAAGTCCAAAGACTCACTGGAAGGTTAGCAGCTTTGAGCAGGTTCATTTCCCGGTCGTCGAAAAAATGTCATCACTTCTTCACATTGCACAAAAAGAAGAATAATTTCTAATGGACGCCGGAGTGACAGCAGGCTTTGAGGGACCTGAAGAACTACTATCAAGCCCTCCATTGCTCTCGAAACCAAAAGAAGGTAAAACATTGCTAGTCTACCTCGCGGTTTCAGAAGTTATGGTAAGTGCGGTTTTAGTCCGGGAGGACGAAGGTATGCAAATTACCATTTAATACGTTAGAAAAATTTTAACGGGATCAGAAACTCGCTACCCACATTTGGAAAAATTGGCCTTAGCTCTCCTAGTCGCTGCTGAAAGCTGAGGCCTACTTCTAATGCCACCCGATAGATTTAGTGACTACTTTCTCTTTGCGGAACATCCTCCACAAAACCGAGCTCTCGGGTAGATTGGCCAAATGGGCCGTCGAAATGAGTGAATTCGACATAGAATATAAACCTGGACTGCAATTAAAACACAAGTCTTGGCTAACTTCGTGGCCGATTTTAGTCTGGGACTACTACCTCTGGCAACCTAGGAGGTAGTAATGGTGTCGGAATCGACATCAGGGTTTGGACATTATTTACGAACGGATCTTCAAACGTAAAAGGGTCCAGGCTCGGAATAGTCTTAATCACGCCTTGGGGGAGAAACCTTAAGGCAAGCCATCAGAACAATCCCTTTAACTAACAATGAAGTAGAGTATGAAGCTTTGATTGCAGGGCTCTTGATTCCGAGGTTATCGAAATAAAATGTGACTCATAGCTGGTGGTAAATCAGGTCTACGCGATCTTTGATACCAAAGAAGAAGGTATGCAACAATACATGGTAAAGGTCCAGGCTCTTTTGGCATGATTGGGAGTGGTCAATTACTCATATCCCGAGGGAGGATAATGTAGAAGCGGATGCATTAGCAAACTTAGGATCATCGATAGAAATAGGGATCGGAGACCGGAACGATGGTACAATTGATGAGCTCAGTCCTGGATTCGGATGGTTACTATGAGGTTAATTCGGCTAGTTTGGTCCGGGACTGGAGAAATGAAATAATCAACTACCTCGAGCACAGAAAGTTGCCTGACGATCCCAAAGCATCACAGGCGTTATGCACCAAAGCTGCACGTTATAGCTTCAGGAAAGGCCAATTGTATAGAAAATCTTTCCAAGGCCCGCTGGCCCCGTGTTTAGGAGCGTCAGAAGCTAACTATGTCATGAGAGAAATCCACGAAGGGATATACGGCAATCACTCAGGCTCAGAGTCTTTGGTACTAGAATTTGTACAGGTAGGATATTATTAGCCTCGCATGGAACAAGACGCCAAAGATTTTGTACTAAAATGTGATAAGTCCCAACGCGACGCATCACTAGTACATCAACCGGCAGAACACTTACATTCGATTCTGTCCCCATGGTCGTTCATTAAATGGGGGATGGACATCATCGGACCACTATCACCGGCTCCCGGAAAGGTAAGGTTTCTTTTAATTATGACTGATTAATTTTCTAAATAGGTAGAAGCAGGTTCTTATCAAAAGATCGGAGAATGCTAAGTGGTCGATTTCCTGTTGGAAAATATAATTTGCAGGTTCGAAATACCAAAAGAGATAGTATGTGACAATGGGCCACAGTTTATCACGTGCAAAAGTTACAAAGTTCCTCGAAGACTTGAAATAAAGAGGATCACATCTTCTCTTTATCATCCGAGCGCAAATGGTCAAGCGCAGTCAACGAACAAAGTGATTATTCAAAACCTCAAGAAAAGGTTGGAAGCAGCAAAAGGCAAATGGCCCAAAGAATTGCCCGGAGTTCTATGGGCCTACCAAACAACGGCCAAATCGAGCACAGGAAAAACTCCTTTTTCCCTTGTTTATGGTGCTAAAGCCCTAATCCCGGTAGAAGTGGGCGAGCCCACTTTAAGACATTTTCAGACAAATGAAGAATCGAACGACGAAGCAATGCTAATCAACTTGGAACTCCTCGAGGAATGCTGGGACTTAGTGCATGTAAGGATGGCAGCTCAAAAGCAAAGAATGGAGCGATATTATAATCGAAGAGCCAACTTCCATTATTTCAAAGTAGGAGACTTTGTTCTAAGGAAAGCAACCCAAAGTACCCCAGAGCTCAACGCGGGGAAGCTAGGTCCAATGTGGGAAGGTCCCTACCGGATTTTAGTTATCACTAGAAAAGGTTCATACGAGTTGGAGAACCAGAATGGAGACAAGTTGCCCAACAACTGGAACGTGGAACACCTCAAAAGATATTATTGCTAATGAACATTATTCAAAAGAAAATCCTTTTTTTTATCCAATTGTTCATTCCTGGGAAGAGAAAGAAGCAGATAGAGCAAGGGCCGCTACAATTGCTTTAGGGCTAGGTCTCTCAAGCCTTTCCTTTTTCCATGTCTCCCGAAGAAGATTAAGAGCTGAAAGCGAATTCCCAATTATCTGACACTGGATCAGCAGAAAAACCTTTATCAATACAATAGGAAATAGATGCGAAGCTGTTCATTTATCCAGTTGAGGCTGTGATACGCTCAAATTACACCTTAGAAGAGTGTAAGCGGTCAGTGTCAAATAGAATAACCCAACAAGGTTGGGGTCGAATCCCACAGGGAATAGGTGCGAAACGCTTATCTAATTAGTGTAATACTCGACTACGTCGTAATTCTATCAAGTAACTGTAATAAAAAGGAATATTGAACTTAAATGTAAACGAAAACTTATTGCAGTATTATGAATGTGAATAATATGAATTAAAGAAACCAAGGTTGTGTCCCCCTTAATGTAGTATAATGCTTTTGATATTAATATTGAATATTTCCAATCGGAAACTTTCTTGATATGCAATTGATGCCTAATTTACTACCCAATATTTTCCAATAGTTGGATAATATATCCTCTTTATGATTTTTCCAAATAAAAAAGAGTTGTGATTAAGAACAATCAATTAATGCCAAATTAAAACCCACTTATTCCTAAGCGATTTTATTAAACAAGGTTTAAAGCCTTGAGTCGTTGTTATTTACTTCTACCAAATTCTATCTCACTTTTCCAAGCTAAGATAGAATAAATTGGCGTTCGTTAATGTTTGCAACCACTAACAATTGGTTGAAGAATAAGAAGTAAATAAATATCAATCTTCCGTTAAATTCATATTCAATATCAAAATCTCAACAGCATTATACCCATCTAGGGTTCACAACCTTAGCGTTTGGGCTTAGCTACTCATGCTGAAAATTGAATAAAAAAGAATAGTAATTGTCATCATCTTACAAAATAGAAGGTAATTGATCCCAAAAGCTTCTAAGAATTCAAACTAGTTAATTGCCCGTACTTTGTACTCTCAATTCTGAAAAGACGTTCCTCACAAAATCCTATTAAACCTATTTATAAAGGCCCAAAACCCGAGGTGAAATTCGGACTAATTTGCCCCTGGTGTAATAATGCGGATCGCATTTCTGTCGCAAAACAGAAATATGGTTCGCAAATCTTCTTCCTCCGTCACATTTCTAACCCCAGGATTTGCCTTCGTCGCATACTGTAATTGCGGTTCGCATATCGATTATGCGATCGCAAAATGCGATTGCATTCTTCACCCTGGTTTTCACCCAAAAACTCTACTTGCGTTTGCGTTTGCGATTTCACAATGCAAATTTGCGATTCGCATTATTGTTTTGCGGTCGCATATGCGACTGCATTCTCGACATGAAGGAGTGCCCAGAGTTCTATCCTTGTTTGCGATTTGCTTGTGAGCTATGCGGTCCACATTCGCTGTTTGCGATCGCATATTCATATCTGCGATGCTGTTTAAGTCTTTTCTTGTCTTTAGTTGGCCTTTTTAGCTCTTTTCCGTGCTTTTGGGTCCTTACACTCGATGTTCTGCAAATACACTAAAATTATATAAGTATCGATAGAATTTGCACATAAAACAAGTTAAACTCTAAGCAAGTAGTATCAAAATGTGCCGAAATTACCCGGCCGATCAACACCCCCAACTTAAACTCTTTCTTGTCCTCAAGCAACTAAAACGATACTATCCTAGTCTAGACTCTACTTATTAAACATGAAACAATACTGACTATGGACAGTGTTTGTTGTTTGCATCTCAAGTATATCTCTTTGAATACTTTACCCTCCTTGAATCATTAGTATATTCAAGGACAACCAATCAACTTGTGAACTTTGAGCCTCAACAAAGTAACTAAAGGATACCTTCAGCTGAATGCACTTATGCTTTACTCAAAGCTCAACTTTCTATCAACCTAGCAGTTTATGTGCCCTCACTGGAAAGAAAGTCCCACTCTCACGATCTTTATCATAACACTACAAAGGGACTTAAATGCAAATATACTCACTCTCAGAACAAAATTTCAAGTGTCACCACATGCCATACCATATGCTTGCCCTTATTTTAATTCGTCACCAACTTCTAAGAACACTCGGTTGGAGATCACATAAGGACTTTGTAAGCTTGTAATGTAGGTTTAAGGAAGGGTAGGATATATATTTAGATGTGAGTGACTACATCCTCCTTGAACACTAATTAAATTCTTCTTTCTTTTAATATTTCGCTTCTTTTCGACCCCATAGCCTCACTGGCGTTTAGTTCCCAAAGTGGGCCCGCCTTAAATACCTCTCAAATCTATTTTAGAGCTCCATTATTGTAAATACATGTATAACTATTTTCTTTTTCTTTTCTTTTTCTTTTCTCTTTCTTTCTCTTTCTTTCTCTCTTTTTTTCTTTCTCTTCTTTGGAGCTTTCATAAATTCACATTAGCAGGCTCTCACCCTCACTTCACAGCCTTATCCATTTCCATTTTGACCCACCCCCCCAACTTAGGCTTTTAGCCCTGTTCTCAATGTTCAAGGAGGAACGGGTTCAAAAGAGGTCATTGTTTTACGAACGGGAAAGGTTTGTAATGAGGAGGCCAAGGAAAAGGCTAAAAGGCTCAAATGGGGAACTAGTGATATTATTTATACACGGGTAGGCTAAAAGAGGCTTAAAAGTTTTCATACATAAACAAAGATGCCTAAGATCCTTTCTCCAACTCAGTGCACTTATAATAAGCGTCGAAAAACCAACCGTGCAAGTTCTAGATGGCAGAAGCAACACAAGAAATATTCAAACAAAGAGCTCACACACATTGGCACACAAACTGTTCGGTTAACATAATTTACAGCTTTAGAGTTAACATTTGGTCACTCGAGGCTTTCCTCATGTATACATACACGACTCTAGGTGGACCTAAAGTTAGAGAGTGAGCCTCCAGTTCACATAGTTGATTTGTTAACAAGGGTATAATCTACACACAGATTTACATACTTGGTACTAAACAATTTCACCATCCCGGTCAATATATCTCATTTGAATAAACCCAGTTCTACTATTACTCCCTTGAAAAAGAACCCGGCAAAGAAAAAATTAGGGGATTTTATTGACAAACTACATTTCACTAACTATTTAACTATAACAGCATATATACATAAATCATTAATCATTATTACATATTTTACAGTTATCAATGTCACTAAACATGCCAGAAAATAGATCAAATACACAAATAAGGCTACCACACCCAACCGAAATCATGCATTGTCCCCAATGCATAAGAAAAGAAGATAGAGTGCAAGGGGCTCCCTGGGGCGCATTTGTGCGACGAGATTCAGTAGCCTAGGAATCCTCTGGAGCTGCAGGAGGGCTGTGAGACTGAACTGGAGCAGGTGGTGGGGCTGCTAAGCTGCTAGCTTCGCCCACTGGTGGCTGTGTGGCCGATGAGTATGCATGGGCGACCACATCTGCTAGCGAGTGTTGTATGGCCCTCTCAATGTCTGCGTGCTCTTCTTCCTCCACTGTTGGCGTCGCAATTTCTTTGCCCTTCTCCTTAGGTTCATCAGCCTCATCGGACCATGAACTTGCATCCTCTGACTCCTCCCCTTCTAACTCTGATGACTACCCCGATGTCTCGTCATCAGTAACATCTATCGGTACCAGAGGAGCTGGAGGATGAGACACTTTGGCAGACGAAGGTGCAATGTCTGATCAGGTGTGGCAGGGTTTTCAAAAGTTGGTCCACTTTGGCATTGGCGTGATGTGCAATTAGACCAAGTCTTGAAAGGACTGGCATTTTTGAAGAAGATGGATCCGTGGTGGATAGGGGTGCAGTCTCTGCAGCAGTAGTGGAGGCTTCTGGATCTTGGGGAGATAGGAGATTTTGGGAGTCAATGTCCTGGATTGGGGTCTCTGTTGGGGCAGCTGAATCACTGATACGAGTGATATCGATATCCCTCGTTGACTTTCCGAGTTTGTCAGCTTGTGGCAAGAAAGGAACATTCACCTCTTGGCAAAGGGTTGTGATCAAACTCGGAAAGGGAAGTGATGTGGCACGCTGCGTTGCACGGATGCCAATCTCCTGGAAAATGAGACTCCTCACATCAATTTTAACACCGGTCATAATGCACGCAATGAGAAGTGCTTTCTCAATGCTGATATCTGTTTCGTTTCTGGACGGTATTAAATGGGAGGTGACGAAGTTTAGCCAAAATTTTCCCTCCCTTGTGAGGTCCTCATTATAAATTTTCTTTCCAGGGTTAATCCAGGCAGGAGTCCCCTTGGCAATAACGGACGCTATCTATCCACGTTCGTGTTCTCTGTTGGAGTACTTGGCATCATACTCTGCTGTGCCTGATTCCCAATCGGGGAAGTAGAGTTCATTAATATGCTCACTGTTGCAAAACACAGCCTTTCCCCGAACGTGGACGATGCCAGTGAATATTCTGTTCCGTCTATGGTACCCCGTTCGTGAAGCTCCATAAGATGCATAGAATTCCCAGACCATTGACTCATTATATTCTCTAGGGTCCCTAGTAAAGTACTCCTATTTTCTCGTTTTGATGTTGTCGAGAATATGAGGGTACTGTTCCTGCAATCCATTCAAACTCAGCTTTTTCTCCCCCAAGATTTTCCTTTTTGTTAGCCCCTCCCTAAACAGCGTCCTGGAACCTTCGACACCGAATCGAGCTGAAGGTCATCACCGCGTTTCCTTCTGGCCTCAGCTACTAGATCAACTTCAGGCAAGCGTTCCTCCTCATCAGACTGGGAGGTGCTTGGCAAATTTGATTCCACTCTAACACGTTTGGTTTGTGCTGTGGTAGGAGCGGATGATGGCCTTCTCTTTGAGGAGTGCTTTTTGGCTGCCATATCTGCATGAGGGTAAGATGTAAGCGACATTGGCATCAGTAGAGAAAATAAAAAAAAATTAGGATGAATCAACATAGACTGACAGAAATGCAGCATTATTTGCAGTCGCATATCCCCTATGCAAACCGCAAACTCGTCGCATTTTTAGGTGTGCTTAACCAGTTTTGATTTTGCGGTGGAATATGCGAATCGCATAACCACTATGCGAATCACATAACCATCACAGAATGCTTTTATGCACAGGCCTGTTGGCTGAACACAACTGCGATCGCATATTCACCGCAAAGTGAGATATGCGATCACAAACTTATCGCAGAAATTGATGGTGCTACTCAAAATGTTCTGGCCCTGTTTGCTGTGCCTTTGCGGTCTGCAAAGTCATTATGCGATAGCAAAGGCACCGCATTTGTTGTCTTCCTCAGATATCTAGGATTTAGGGATGCGGTCAAAGTGCAGTCCACATTTTGATTTTGTGGACTGCACATACCTTTAGATACACAAGTAGGCTCAACCCCCAAGAATTATAACCCTAGATTCTTGTCTTCATCCCCCAAAAACTTCAAAAACTCCATTGAAACACCAAACCTAACTTGCAAAATTAAAATTAAACATATAGCAAAGGTCGAGCATACCTAGGAAGAAGATTTGAGGATTTAGGACAACTTTTAATCAGCATTGTGATGTTTGGTAAGCTTGAAATTCAGTTTCCTCCGATAATGTCAATCATTGTTCGTTCTCTATTGTGTTCGTTTATATATATATATATATATATATTTATATATACTAGGTTAAAGGGTTTAGAAGAGGAGGAAATGCGGACATGTACCTGTCAGTATGCGATGATTAAGTCATCGCATATTGTAAATGTGAATCGCAAAGTAGGCTACCTCACCGCATTTATGTCATAGTTTTGAACCAAATTCTCTGTCTCTGTTTGCGATGAGAGTGCGAACTGCATAATGTAAATGTGATCCGCGAAATGTTATACATCGTCGCATGTGTGACAGCTATGTTTGTTCAACTTTCTGCTCCAGTTTGCGACACAAATGGGACTCGCATATTGATAATGCGATCGCATTTGTGTAGCCTTTGTCACATTGTTGTTTTTCTACCGTTGCAAGAACTCCTTCTCAATTTTGTGTCTTTTTTCCAAACTCCTGCATTCTAAAATATCCTTCAAATAGCCCTAAGTACAACTATGATATCAAAGCTTAAATAAATGTACAACAACAAGCAAAAGTAAATGGTACCACACATGGGTTGCCTCCCATGGAGCGCTTGATTTAACGTCGCGGCACGACGAAGCTGAAACACCTCCGAATTCATTCCCTGGTTGGGAAAGGACCATCCTTTAGAGCCAGCTGCTCTACCAAATGCTTCTCTCCTTCTGTTCCCAGGTAATGCTTAATTCTTTGTCCATTTACCTTGAAGGTGCGGAGCCCATCCTTCGATGCTAGTTCAACAGCTCCAAAGGGAGAGACATCAACAACTTTAAAAGGGCCAGACCATTTAGACTTTAGCTTCCCCGGGAATAGTTTTAGTCTTGAGTTAAACAGCAATACCAGATCCCCTGCTTTGAACTCTCTTTTTAAGATCTTTTTGTCATGGACGAATTTTATTCATTCTTTATATACTGCTGCACTTTCATATGCGTGAAGACGGAACTCCTCCATTTCATTCAATTGTGCAAGCCTTAGAGCTCCAGCCTCTGCCCAGTCCATGTTTAATCTTTTTAAGGCCCACATAGCCTTATGCCCAGTCATCTAGCTTCTTTGACCAGTCGGTCCTGTTTGCATTCACTGTCTTTGCTAATATGCTCTTTATTTCCCTGTTGGATACCTCCACTTGACCGCTTCACTGTGGGTGATAGGGGGTGGCAACCTTATGCTTGACACCGTACTTGTCAAGGAGGCCTTTAAAGACTCTATTACAAAAATGCGAACCCCCATCACTGAGAATGGCTCTTGGGGTGCCAAACCGGGTGAAAATATTCTTCTTTAGAAACACGGTCACACTCCGAGCCTCGTTGTTTGGTAAAGCAATGGCTTCTACCCATTTGGACACGTAGTCCACAGCTACTAAGATGTATTTCATCCCACATGAGCTTATAAAAGGGCCCATGAAGTCAATACCCCAAACGTCGAATAGTTCGATTTCCATCACAAAGCTCATAGGCATCTCATGCCTCCTAGAAATTGGGCCCTGTCGTTGGCATTGGTCACAAGACTTTACCAACTGATTAGCGTCCTGATAAATGGTCGGCCAATAATAACCACAGTCCAAGATTTTTGCTGCCGTTCTAGTCCCCCCATGATGACCCCTAACCGGTGAGTCATGACAAGCTTTCAGAATTTGTAGCATCTCTTCCTCAAGCACGCATCTCCTGATTATGTTGTCCGCACAGACACGGAACAAGAAGCGTTCTTCCTAATAATAGTTTCGACAATCCCTCAAGAACTTCTTCTTTTGGTAAAATTCTAACCCTTCAGGAATAAGATCGCTGACTATGTAGTTAGCGATGTCTGCATACCACGGTGCAAAGGAATTGGATAACACCAATATTTGCTCATCTAGAAATGCATCATTGATTTCCAGCTCTCCTCTTTGTCTCCCCGATTCTTCAATTCTAGACAAGTGATCTGCCACTTGGTTTTGTGTTCCCTTCCGATCCATAATTTCAAAATCGAACTCTTGCAGCAGTCAAACCCAATGGATTAGTCGCGGCTTTGCATCTTTCTTCGCCATCAGATAGCGGAGAGCTGCATGATCGGTGTACACAATTACTTTGGAGCCTAGCAGATACGCACGGAAATTCTCGAAAGCATACACTATGGCCAATAGTTCTTACTCAGTTACGGTGTAATTCATCTGTGCCCCATTAAGTGTTTTGCTAGCATAGTATATTGGGTGAAGAACTTTATTGTGTCTTTGTCCCAGCATAACTCCAATAGCTACACCACTGGCGTCACACATAAGTTCAAAAGGAAGAGACCAATCAGGTGTGACAATAATGAGTGCCGTGGTGAGCTTTGTCTTCAGTTCCTCAAAAGCTTTTAGGCATTTCTCATCAAAGACGAACTTGGCATCCTTCTCAAGGAGTTTACACATGGGATGTGCAATCTTTGAGAAGTCCTTAATGAAGCGCCTGTAGAATCCGGCATGCCCCAAAAAACTACGAACACCTTTGACGGACGTGGGTGGAGGAAGCTTAGAGATGATTTCTATTTTAGCTTTGTCTACCTCAATGCCACACCTTGATATTTTATGTCCCAGAA